>JAULJZ010215706.1:0-11148 GCA_032270985.1 Heliamphora pulchella | reverse complement strand
GAATCAAGGAGAGGTGTTTTTATAAAGCTAAGTCCTTCCATACCATCATGCTTTGATCCCTCAAACAAGTAAGTAAAACTTCTAAACCTTATGTCTAATATCACTCGTAAAACTTCTAAACCTTATGTCTAATATCACTCAAAATATCCCTCAACTCATCTTTTTAAATACTTTAAAAATTGAGAACCGAAAACAAACCGAAAATGCATGGTAGTTAAGAAATAGGGGCTGTTGTGTTTTTGAATGATATGAGATGTATTTGTGTGTTTTTATTTTTGAGTTTGATGACATAGAAGTGTGCTAGAACCTTGATATTCATGTCTAAAATACAAGCATGCAAAGAAATGGGATAAAGCCTTGACATATCATAAGTAGGAGACTTGAGCATATAAGGACTTGATTTTTGAGAACTTTGATGTTTCAGCACTGAACTTTGGAACCCCATAACTCAACGTAGAAAATTGATTTAAGCATGTTCTTTATGTCCAAATTTATCTATTTGTGTTATATTTCATTCAAAGTTGGTTTCAACTAATTTGAGTAAGTAGAACTCAAGATATTGCAATTTTACCAAAGTGTGTCGTTTTTCAACCAGTCAACAATACCGAACCTAAAACCCTAGTTTACAATGCGATCCGAGCTTTGGCCATACCATAAAAGTTGTAGATAATATGTATATATAACTACTCACCAACAATGAGAAGAAACCATTGGGTTTTGATAGGTCAAAACCCCTTTGCAACTCTCTATTGTGTTTTAGCCCTTAAAGGACACTACTGTCACATATGTTTGTGCAGCCCAAAACCCCTATTTTTAGTGACCTAATTCAAAAGTGGTCTACATAAATATTGTCGCTATCATATTGAGCTACATGTTTTCCAAAAAGCATACCTAGATGCCTATGGAAAGTCCCTCAAAATCGTTTCAAACTCTCTGTCCAAAACCGGCTTTGCCGAGTTTTGGCGGCTGACAGAACCTATTTTATAAAATGACCAAGAACTCTAATTTGTTCCAAATAACTATTCTTATCACTAAACATGAAACTTGTAGGGAACATGTTTAACTAGAATATATCCAAAAATGGGCTCATGCGGACTTGATATGATACCCCAAAACCGAGACCAATAGAGGCGTATTTTTTGTAAAATTTTGAGGAAAGTGCTAAACCGTTTTCACTTAAGATGTTTTATTCACCCATTTTCCTTAGGTTTTGGCCTTAGTGTCAAATATAAGAGTTGTAGGAAATACTTTTAGCTAAATGGAGTTTAAAAATCATAACTTTATTCCAAGTCTAGATGTCCCAAAATCTAGCTGTCCTTTTAAATTTAATACTCGAATGTTGGCCCCTTAATGTTGCTAAGTGTGATTTAAGTACCCCTTGATGTGAGACCCAAGTTTTATATGATGATTGATTTGTGCTAGTTGATTATTATTTTTAAGTGAATGTATGATGATTAGAATTCATGCTATCAAGTTTCAATTGTATCTTGAGAAATGGTCACTTGCATCCTACCATATTAAAGTCCCATCACGGCATTGACAATAAGTTCCTGAGGCCGTAATAACACCAAGTCCCATCACGGCATTGACACAATAAGTCCCTGAGGCGGCAATAACACCAAGTTCCATCACGGCATTAACAATAAGTCCCTAAGCCGGCAATAACACCAAGTCCCATAACGACAATGACAATAAGTCCCTAAGGCAGCAATAATAATAAGTCCTTGCAGGCAATAGAATTAAGTCCCAAAGTGGAACTCTTGTTTTTATTTATGGATATAAGTCGGGTTAGGCACTTGCATCGCATCCATTACAGCACATACTTGTGTACTTTTCTTATATCTGCTTGCCATGTTATAAATGTCAAATTGGTCTGTCTCTTTTATTTAAATTTTTACTTGGTGTTATATGAAATGCGCTGTAGAATATTTTGCTGTGAGTTTGCTTAGAAGGTTTAGTTAGTTTTCTTCTGGGATTTGGCTCATGGCATTCATGCCACAGGTGAGGAGGAGTTCTTAGAGGGAATCATCCTAGAGAGCGAAGAAGGATTTGAAGAACATAGTGAGTACCAGGAGCATGCGGACCCTGCTGATGCATTCTGAGGATTCGAGACCTCTATTTTTTGTTCTTTTTGATCGATTTCCCCGTGCTTATTGTAAATTTTGAAATTTCTTAGTGAAACTGTAAATACTATGTACCTTATAATCAATGCAACTCTTTTATGATGTAATATTTAAAGTATGTAAATATGAATGAATACTGAAATATCCCTTTATTTATATTTATGTATGTCCCGACGTGCTCAGAGGACGGGGTGTCACGTCTTTTGTTAAAGCATGATATTTAAAGATGTTTTAGTGTTCTTAAATTGAGTGTTTAGTTTAATTTTGTTCATTATAATAGTAAGTGCACTCTCTTATAATCTTTGTGGTTACAAATAGAAAGTTCCATTAGAAGGTTGATCCACCACTGTCGACGCCTTAGGATTGAGCTCGAAGCTTAGATATTGTATTTGATTTTCGTTATGTGGGTTGTAATTATAAAACATTTCATGATGGAGACTATGTAATTTTGGTTTTGAGTTGTGTTGTAATTTATGGGATGGAGTATCCTTGTTTTAATGTATAGGATGGAGTATCCCTTGAAAAACTCATGTTTCTCCAATGTCAATGGAATAATGTTTTTGAATCAGACTTGTATGGATATTTTCGTTCTTTGCTATTCTAAGCCTTATCGTGTTTTTGAAGTCACTTGTGAGATCATGCCCTCACTGTACAGGTTGAGTACATTACAGGTGCGGGGTGTGACAGTTTAGTATCAGAGCTTTAGGTTATAGGTTATGTACACTTGATAGAGTGTGGTCTGTGGTGGACCATAGGTTTAGTGAGTTTTCTCACACTACGTTGTATAGTGTGGTATCGGCCTTAGGATATATCATACCTTTATCTTCAGAAGTCTAACTAATTGGCTTTGAAATGCATTGGGAAATGCGTTTAGCTAGACGTAGGTTCCTAATAGGAAGTCTAAGTATGTTTATCGAATTGGGGAGATAACCCCGACATAGGTTTCTAATTGGTAGTTTAAGTATGTTATGTCCTGTTTGGGGAGATGACCCTTGTTGTTGGATTTCTCATCCAGCTGCCTATTTCTTCCTTTCATAGTTTCGGCAAGACTCTAGAATCAAGCCCTAATTCATACTTTCTTGTTATAGAGTGAATTATGGAGAATTTCGATAGAGTATTTTTTTCCTCTGAACACTTAATGAAGAGTAATATGAAGTATCTCCACAAGTGGGACAAGTACAACCTGGACCTGTAAACCAACCTGTGAGACCCTGACCTATTTTGCTTTTGGAATAATTTCAGAATTGACGGAGTTAGAGTTAATCTTTGACCTCGGGCATTGGGGTTTGTTCTTCTTCACAGTAGAACAACAGGTGCGCATGAGTTTTATGCTTGTTCGGGTTCTGTTGAGGCTTGTTTGGGTTGGTTTAAGGCTAGAAAACCAGTTTTACGCAGAAAAATACACTGCCTTGAGGTTCGGTCGACTGGAGGGGTTGGCCCAGTCGACTGGATCAAGATTTTCTAGTTCGGTACCGAGATTTTCTAGTTCGGTCCACTGAACTAGGGTGTTCAGTCGACTGAACTGTGGCGGAAAGCATTTTTGAGGTTTCTAGTAGGCTATTCAGTCGACTGGACGAGGGCCCAGTCGACTGAACTGAGAATTTTGGTGTTTTTCTATAAATATCAGGTGCTGAGATATTTTGAAAGAGCTTTCTTCTAAGTTAAGTTTCAGTTTCCTCTGTCTTCTCTCTACATTTCTGAGGGCCCGGGGCTCGGTTTTCAGCAATTTGACTATGGATCCTTGATGTTGGTGCCAGGGGCTTCGTATATATCCGGACAGAATTCAGTTTCATCGATGTTTGATTTTTGAGGCATCAAGTTTTGACTCGCCGAGATAGGATTCTAGACCCTACTACTGTATAAGTGTGTTTTGTTTAATTATACATGTTTTTACTGGGTAGAAAATACATCAAATGTGATTTTCATGTGTAACCTGATTTTTGGGTAAAAGTGGGGTTTTTACACCTTTTCTCGATTGTATGCATGTTTTGGGTACGTGGTATCCGTTGTTTTCAAAAGGAGGTTTGAAAACGAGGTGTTTTGTGAAATCGGGTGAAAAACATCTTTTTAGAGGTTTGGAGCTAACCCGCGGGTTGAGTCTCACCTTTTAAACATTTTGTTGGAAGTGGTTTTAGATCTCCATTTTGATGGATTGGATCTCTTCTTATACATGTGTTGTATAAATCATTTGTGGATTTTTGTAGTTGAGCTACGGTAGGTTTTAAAATGTTCTCTATAGATGTACCGTAACAGTGTGTGTTGAGTTGGGCTTCCATTGCTCCTCGGTGCAAGTCCAAAAATGTGCACAGAGTAGGTCCCTACGTGCCTTCGGGTTAATCCCTGTAAACGAGGTTGGTGGGTGCTTAGTGCCCGCGGACTGTGGTCCCGTAAACTAAGTGGTTGTGTGGGTGCTTAGTGCCCTCGGGTGTGACCCCGTAAACTAAGTCGGTTACCTCCGTTAATGGCGTTATTGTTGTAACTTCGTATTGAACTTGTCATTACTAAACCTACGGGTCGAGGGTAATGGACGAGAGTCTATAGTTGCTACCTTTGTCGATGTGGCAGAGTTGGTACATAGGACTACATTTACATCTTTCTCCTCGGCTGAGTGACCTGAGTGAAGCTTACTGTTTATTTACAGCTTTCCCTTAACTGTGGCATGATATATGTTAGGATGATATGCATAGTTTGAAGGATGAAAATGTGGGTTTTTATGAGAGAAAACCTTTTGAGACTCGTGATAGTCTGACGAAAAACTTGTGGTTTTGGAAAGAAAACTTTTTGGCTCCTGTGGTTGAGTCCATGTGTGTATAATTGCATAGCCTGCTTTACAATTTTATTGTCTATGTTCTATTGGGCTTCGGCTCACGGTGTGGGATTTTACTGTAAAACCTTTTCAGGTGAGCATGAAGAGTTGACCTAGTTGTAGAGGTACCGTGATGGAAGACTTGCTATAGTTTTTCCTATTTTTGTACATATACGTTTACATGTAATGCCTGTGATGGCTAGTTTCGTACGCCTCGGGGCGATATGCTTATTCATGTATGAGAATGCATGTTTACTGTTTATGAGAGTTGAACTTGGGAAATCATTTATCCAAATGTTGTATTTTGATTATCAACTGTGAAACCTATTTTTCCTTAAATGGGTGTTTTGGTGGGCTTTCGCGTGGCCCGGATGTTCGGAACGTGACACAACCTGACTTAGCCTCAAGAATGTTAGAAGCCTTTGGAAAATTGACAGAGCAAAATGTAAGATGGATGGCGATGCAGGTTTAAAGGACTAGACTGATCTGGTTAATAAAGCAAGGATGATAAGGAAGGTGATGAAAGATGAGAAGAATCAAAAGGCGCAATTTTAGAGGTGCCTCAATAAACAAAAGGGGAAGAAATGGTTTTAAGAGTAATGCCCCAAAGTCGAAAGCGCTTCGAAGTAAGAATTACCAATTAGCAGCCACGAATCAAGATTCAAGGGAAACTGATCAAATAGGGGAGCGTTCGGTCGTACAGAGGGGGCAAACACGTATACTTACTTCAGGTGTGGGGCTGCTGATCATTTAGTTAAGGATTGTCCGAAAGTCAGTCAGGGGATTATTTGTTACTGCTGTCGTGAACCAAGACACATAACCTCCCGTGCATGCATTTGAGGAAGTCAGCACAATCATCTATTGGAAGCAAAAAGATGGGGGACATTAGACCAATTGAGAGTATGCAAGATAAAGGGAAGGGATCGATGAAAAGATTAAGGGTTCTAGGGCAAGTATATGCTATTACAAAACAAGATGCACATGCTACGCCTAACGTGGTGATAGGTACTCTTACAACTTTTTGTGAAGATATTGATGTTCCGATAGATCCAGGATTAATGCACCCACTTTTATAACACAAGTAGATAGTATAATGATGGAACCTCTTGACTATGTGATATCAATTATTACACCGATAGAAAAAGAAGTGTTAGAGAGAAGTGTACACAAAAATGGTTCATTAAGATTAGGAAATAAAGGCATGCTAGTTGTTTTGATGCCGTATAACATGATAGGTTTTGACCTAATACTTAGGATGGATCGGTTGTCATCGTATCATGCGTCATTAGACTACTGTGAGAATAGAGTGATCTTTAAAATATCCGGAGAGATGGAATTTGTATTCCAAGGGAATAGGAATAGGACACCCGTTTGAATTATGTCAGCAATTAAGGCTTCAAAGTTATTACAAAAGGGTTGCCATGGGTTTTTGGCACATGTTGTTGACACAGAGTTGAGAAGGAAAGAACTTTCGGAGATACTAGTTGTTTGTTAGTTCCCATATGTATTTTCAAAAGACTTAGCAGGAGTACATATGGGTTGAGAAGTTGAGTTTACAATTAACCTATACCCAGGCACGACGCCTATATCCATAAAATGCCACCCGCTAAATTGGTAAAGTTGAAAGAACAATTACAAAATTTGTTGGATAAGGGTTTGATCAGACCTAGGGTTTCACCATACGGTGAACTTGTGTTTTCTTTGTAAGAAAAGAGGACAGAACTCTAAAAATGTGTATTGATTATCGACAATTGAATAGAGTTACCATTAAAAATAAGTATCTTTTACGTAGGATAGATGCGTTATTTGATCAGTTGCAAGGATCCAAAGTTTTCTAAAAAAATGATCTAAGGTCTGAGTATCATCAATTGAAGGTAATGGAATCAGATATCTCTAACACTACTGTTAGAACTCGAAATGGACACTACGAGTTTGTGGTGATGCCTTTAGGTTGATGAATGCACCTGCTGTGCTTATGGATCAAATGTCGCGATGCCCTTGTCGTGCCGCGCATGGCAAACAAAGATGCATTGGGATCAAGAGACGGCTTTAAAAACCCTAATTTTCATATGACTATAATAGCCAGAATTTAATTATTTTTATTTATTTTATGACGTGTGTATGGTTTTTATTATCATGTGAATGTTTAATCGTTGAAAACATGGATAATTATATACATCACATGTTTGGCTGTGCTTAATTTATATATATTCATAATTACGAAATTGTTCATATATGTGCTATTGAAAAATAAAAATAAAATTCTCATTTTTTATTTATATTTTATTTTTCATAAATTATGACAATTTAAAATTTTATTAGTTACACATATATTTTAACCGTAAATCTAGAATACTTCAAAATCTTTATAACGTGTTATTTATTTCGAATTATGAATTTGTCAAAATTAAATAATTTTTATAACTCTCACAAAATCCTTTTAATAACTAATTGGGTAAGAGAATTTGTCATATATAAATTTTACGATCTCCATCACTAGTTTGCAAGTGATATAATTAACTTTTTGTGTAAGTATTAGCACATTCTCCCTTATCAGATGAAATAAATTATGGAATCACCGGTACATACCTCCTCAAGGGTCAATGCTAGATAATTATTGGTGTGGATCACTTATCAATTTGAAGTGTTCATTACATGATAATTGATCTATAAATTAAGTGATGGTATGTACTTGGCTATAAATAACAGTATCTTCTCTATTGAAGCCACTGCTATTATTTATGGGACGAAAGCTAAGTCGGTTGTTTAATTTTACTTGGCACGGTCTATTAGTTAGATAGTAAAATTGATAGACAATGGCCCTGTATAGACAAATGATGAATAGTAGACGAATTTTCTATCGAGGCATACTATTCATGGTGTGCCAGGCTGCTGGCGAGTTCTTTTAAAAATGCTAGAGGGAACCAAATTTTAAAAAGAATTCAAAATTTTTATTGCTCATCATAATTTTATTTTAATTATGTGATTCTCAGGTTTTAAAATAGTTTTTAATTCACTCGCCACTATACTCAAAGAAAACAAACTATCTGGATCAAATTATATTGATTGGAAAAGAAAATTGAATATTGCTTTGACTGCAAATGAGTACAAATATGTGCTCATTGAGATTTGTCCACCAAAACTCGATGAGGGGGCAACCGAACAGGAAGCCCAGCCTTATCGATAGTGGCAAAAGGCTTATATTCTAGCATCTATATCGAGTATTTTGCAATATCAGCATCATTTTATGACAAGTTCTTATGACATGATGATGAACCTCAAAAAAATGTTTGGGGATCAGGATTATGCTGCTAGGCAGGTGGCTATGAAATCTCTGATAAAGACAACCATGGCTAAAGGCACTCCAGTAAGGGATTAGGTTCTGAAGATGATCGGTCTTCTAAATGAACTAGAGATTGTTAGAGTTGAGATCGATGGGGAGACCCAGATTAATATCATACTCCAATCGCTGCTTTAGTCCTTTAAGGAGTTTTACCTCAATTACAATATATATAAATTACATTTATCTCGATAAACTACTTAAAAAACTTCAAGTAGTTGAGGGTGTCCTTAGGAAGCCAATTAATGCTTTTATTGCTGAAAAAGGTTCTACTTCTAAGTCAAAAGGCAAGAAGAAGCAGATATAGGTTCATAAACAGGGTTCAACTACTCAAGCAATTCGTGGGCCTTAGGCTGGAGTGAAAAAGCCCCATGGAAAGTGTTTTCACTACAACCATACAGGATACTAGAAAAAGCAATATTCGATTTATCTCAGTAAGGTGAACAATCAAGGCAAATTTCATTTACTAATTATTAAGATATGTTTAGCAGTGTTATCTACTGGTACTTGATGTGCAGATACATGAGCCACTAATTATATTTGTAATTCCTTGCAAAGGTGTCAGGAAACCATGCAGCTAAGTGATGGATAAATCTATTTCCATATGGGCAATGATACAAGAATAGTAGTAGTTGTAGTAGGAGATGTTACTCTCAGTTTTGGTAGAGATAAGACTTTAATTTTAAAAGATTGTCTTTATGTACCTTCTATTAGAAAAAATTTAATTTTAATTTCTAGATTTGTAAACGATGGATATTTAGTTTATTTTAATAACTTAGAAGTTATTTAAGTTAATAATCATTTTATCTGTTTTTGTTCATTGGTAGATGCTCTTTATATTATTACTCATATCTCTCAAACACTGCAAATCAAAGAATTGAAAAACATTAATAATTTACCATGTAAGAGAAAATAACCTTTTGAAATGAACCAAACTTATTTTTGGCACTTACACCTAGGTTATATTAATCTAAAATGGATTACAAGACTAGTCGAAAATAGACCATTAAGTTCATTAGAAGTGAAAGACTTCCAATCTGTAAATCCCGCTTAGAAGGAAAAATAACCAAGTGGTCGTTTTTGGCCAAAGGCTATACAGCCAAAGAACCATTGGAATTGGTTCATTTTGATTTATGTATCGGTACATTTATTTGATGCACGATAAGTCCGAATACTTCGAGAAATTCAAAGAGTATATGACTAAAATGAAAAAGCATCTAGGTAAATGTATTAAGACATTACAATCTGATTGTGGCAGTGAGTATCTCTTGTGAGAGTTCAAGGACTATTTATCAGTAGCTGGGATCACATCCCAATTTTTTTTGCACTCAATACGCCTCAGCAGAATGGTGTAGCATTAAGGTGGAATATGACACTCATGGATATAGTGAGATCAATGATGAGTTACTCAGATTTACTTGATTCATTCTAGGCATATACGATAAAAATAATAGCACATATTCTAAACATGGTATCATCTAATTCAGTACCTACTATTCCAACACATGTGCTAAAAGGGAACACAAATAATTTGGAATCAAGAATAAAAGTTTGTTTCTTTGTTGGGTATCCTAGGAGAACAAAAGGGGGTTTATTTTATAGTCCAAAGAATCAGAAGGCTATTGTTAGCACCAATGCCCGATTCGTAGAAGAGGATTATGTGATGAACCACAATCCTAGAAGTAGAATTGTTCTTATAGAACCGAGAGGAGAAAGACCAGTACAAACTTCGCCAATACAAGTAGTATTAGGAAAAGCATCGCAAGAAAGTGTTATCGATATCCTATTGTCTCGTCATAATGGGAGAATTATCAGGACACGTGCTAATCTTGAATCAGCTCTTTACTACCATCAATATGTCAGTTGCACAACCAGAGCAGCATGTGGATAATAGTGCATAAGGATCAGTATCAGTAGAACGTATCACTGCTAGTGCACAGCCATATGTCGTTCCTTGTTATAGTGGGAGGGTTGTTCATCAACCCTATCAGTGTATGTTTTTAGGAGAGTCTTATGATAGGATCCCTTATGAACTTGATACCGAATCTTATAACTACAGTGAAGCACTCCAAGAGAAAGATGTAGAACATTGAAAAAAGGCTATGGAATCTAAAATGGAACCTATGTACTCCAATTAGGTCTAGGATCTTGTAGAACCACTCGAAGGGATAAAATCCATCAGACGCAAATGGGTCTATAAGAAGAAGAGAGAAGCTAATGAAAAAGGTGAAAACCTTTAAGGCTAGGCATTACAAAAGGGTTCATTCAGAAAGAAGGGATCGATTATGAGGAAACCTTTTCGACGGTAGCCATGCTGAAGTCTATCCAGATTCTTTTATCCACTACAGCTCATTTTCGATTATGAAATTTGGCAATTGGACATCAAAACTGCATTTCTTAATGGAAGTCTTAATGAGCACATTTATATGATGCAACCAAATGATTTTATAGCAAATGGCTAAGAGCACATGTTATGTAAGCATAAAAAGTTCATTTATGAACTTAAGCAAGCATCTAGATCTTAGAACACTCATTTTGATCAGGCTATTAAATCTTATAATTTTTTTATCAAAATCCTGATGAGTTCTTTGTTCACAAGAAGCGTGATGGAAACGTGGGGGTGTTTCTAGTACTATACATGGATGATATCCTGCTCATTGAAAATTATGTGGGGGTGTTATCTTTTGTAAAGGAATGGTTATCTAGACAATTCAATATAAAAGACTTAGGAGAATCCAGTAGCATCATTGGGATTAAATTTTTGCGAGATCGCAATCAAATGATGTGTTAAGGTTGGTATATTGAAAATCATGTTTTAGTATTTAATTTTATTTTAATAAAATTAATTTTTTATTTTATGAGAATCTTTATGAGCAATG
>JAULJZ010215686.1:0-18231 GCA_032270985.1 Heliamphora pulchella | reverse complement strand
ATCTCAGTTTTTGTAAGATCCTCAATTCTTTCATTCAAAGTTCGATTTTTATTTTTCAGATCAGAGACTTGTTTTATCAAAACAGATTTTTAACTTTTTAAAGTCTCTATTTCAGTTGAGGAGGAAAGAACTAATTTTTTTAGAATAAAATTCTTAGCATCTAATTTTCTCAACTCATCATGTAAATTCTCAAAAGTATTTTGCAGTTCTTCTAAGAAAAATGAGTCAGGAGTTACCTCATCATCTTCTCTGGCCATAAGACATAGATTGGCAACTTTATTTTCTTTCTTTTCATCCTTAGAGCTGCGGTCATCGCTTTCATCCCAAGCTGCTATCATGGCCTTTTTGAAGCCTTTCTTGAATTGCTTCTTGAGCTGAGAGCATTCAGCTTTGACGTGTCTAGACTTCTTGCATTCGTAGCAGATTATTTTATCCTTCTTGTTTTCTATTTTGAATCTGTTGGAATCACCTTTGAACTTGTTTGGTTCTCCCTTGTATCCTTCCTTCTTGAAGAATTTTCTTCCTCTTTGTTTCTTATTTCTAAGAAACTTCTTGAACTTTTTTGTGATGAGAGCCATGTCTTCATTCTCATCACTAGAAGACTCTTATTCAGATTCTTCATCATGAGTTGAAGACTTGAAGGCAATGCTTTCTTCTTTTTGTTGTCTTCCTTATCGTCCATCTTGATATTCATCTCATGGGTTATTAGAGAACCAAGAAGTTCTTCTAAGCTGAGCTTATTCAGGTCTTTGGCTTCTTGAATTGTCGTGACCTTAGCTTCCCAATTCTTTGGCATACACCTCAGAATTTTTCTGACCATTTCTGCATTAGTGTAAATCTTGTCAAGAGATTTCAGTCTATTGATAATGTCAGTGAAGCGAGTAAATATATCAGATATAGTTTCATCATGCTTTATTTTAAATAGTTCATAGTTATGCACAAGCAGACTCATTTTTTACTCTTTCACTTGATTGGTACCCTCATGGGTAACTTTGAGTCTATCCCAAATTTCTTTAGTGGTGTCACAAGTCAAGATCCTATTGAACTCGTTTGGGTCAAGTGAGCAGTAAATGAGATTCATAGCATTAGCATTTTTTTGTACCTCCCTAATGTCAGTTTCAGTCCATTCTTCTTTAGGTTTGTAGATAATTTTTTTTTCAACAGTTTTGGTAGGTCTTTTGGGTCCATTTATGATAACTCGCCAAAAGTCATAGTCTACGGCTTGAATGTATATTCTCATTCTACCCTTTCAATAGTTATAGTTTGTTCTATTGAACAAAAGGAGTCTATTGGTTGATTGACCTTCAGATTGGATAGGTCCAATACTAGTGGTTGCCATATAAAACACTTAACCTGTTAAGTCAAAAGCAATAGCCCAGGCTCTGATACCAATTGTTAGATCTAAGCAACCCAAGAAGGGGGATGAATTTGGTCTTTAAAAAATAAATAGCAATTTAAAAATATTTTTTAAAAAAATTTTAATATTGCAATAAGGCAAGATAAGCAAATATGAAATCAATACAAGTATTAAAAGATGAGGGATAGAAAGATAGAACCAGACACCAGAGATTTATAGTGGTTCGACTTTGTCCTAGCCAACATCCACTCCTCAAGATCTTTCTTGAGTATTTTCACTATTCAGAATACTTCACGGGCGTATTCCAAGCCTTTACAATCTTCAAGATTTCGGTTGAATAATCTGAACGTTTACGGGCACATTCACAAGCCTATTTCAGTTTCAAGAAGATCTTATGAAAATAAGCCCCTATTTTCTTCTAATCTCTCTTGAACTCTTCTTTGATAAAATTTACTCACTCACTCAAAGGTTAAAGAGTGACTCACCATTGATTATAGTAAATAAAGAGTATAAATGATGAACTCTCACTCTCTTTACAGAAATAATTTACAATAAATGAAAAGGTAAAGAGAAATGAGGAACAAGAACTGGAGTTACAGCAATAAATGTGAGTTTAAAATTTCTGAGATTGATTTGAACAATAGAACAGTAAATACAAGTCTCCAACCCTCTTAAATACTGAGAAGTAACTCTTTATATAAGTTCTTGGGGTATCATGACCGTTGCAAATAGGTGGGAGCAATAAATGCCAAAAATCCAGCTGTTGAGACCTATCGCGATTTGAATTTCCGTCGCAGGTGTCGACACAAATATATTTGGTGTCGACACAAAGTGTCTAGGGCAGGATTCTTCAAGTGGTTGGGTCGACACAAATTTTCTGAGGGGTCGACACAATTTTTGCATTCTACCTTCCAACATTCTGGTGTCGACTCATTTGAGAACTTCAGTATCCGGAGAAACAACTTAGTGTCGACTCAATTTACCTTTGGTGTCGACACGAATTTTTGCAGGAAGTCTCGGTTCTTTTGTGTCGACACATTTGGTCTCTGGGGTCGACACCAACATTCTGCAGGCAGGTTCGAAACTTTTGTGTCGACACATATGTGCTTTGGGGTCGACACCAAAATTCTGTATGAGGTCTCGGTTATTTGGTGTCGACACAACTTCCATTTGTGTCGACCTAAACTTCTGGATACCAAAAGTGAGGATCACTTTTGTGTCAACAAAAAATTGATTTGTGTCGACTCCAATTGAGTCCTGAGAGCTTCGGCTCTTTTGTGTTGACACAAAACTTGTTTGTGTCGACACTAACTATTTGATACCTGAAGATCTACTTGTAAAACAGTTACGGTGTCAAACCATTTAATCAATGAGTGTTGACACACTTGATAAGTTTCAAGTATATTTTGCCTTATAAGTATTTGACTTAATTTTTAATTAAGATTAACACGAAATATTCTTATTCAAGAATACTTAAGTGTTTGAACCTTTTTGAGATATAAGTTATTTCTTTTTTGCTAAGGTGTCAATTTTAATTGTTCAAAATGTGTTAACACTTTCATTTTGAAAATATAAAATATTATTCATTTAAACTCATTTATTATTAGAAAATGAATTATAAAAATCATCAAAATCAAAATAAAAAGCCATTGGGCTAACATATAATATTGTAAAATATTGTTTATATGATTCTTTCGTTATCTATTTAATTTTTTTTAGATTTCAGTTGGTGTTTTTGTTATAAACGGAGAACATTAACCGTAAAAAAATAAAAATAAAAAATAATAATGTGAATATGTTGTAGTTTTTATTTTTTCTTGGGATTTAAGAAAAAACAGTAAAGTAGCCATTTTAAAATGGTAGATACAATGAGTTTTTGTCTTGCCAAAGGTGATTAACTCATAAAATTTATCATTTTAAAATTTGAGTATTTTTTTAAAATCTTGTTAAGGTCACAGTGTGTATTCACTTACACTAGATTCTTAATTCTGTCCTAAGGTGACTATTGTATCTAATGTATGTGAGTAGAATAACTGTGATTATTTGAATTAAAACTAGATAACCCTCTTGCGTAAAAGTAGTGGAAGTATTTAGCAATAATTCAAATGTGAGCAGTTAGATCTAAGCACTTTTTGCGATATTAGGGGGCAAAATAGAAGTCTAAATTATGTCTAAAGGTGATTTTAGGTGTTTGTTCTTGTAGGGTGACAATTTCTTTCTACACTCTGACTAATTCGGTTCAAAAAATCCCAAACGAAAATTATAGTATTTTATCCCTAGAGATTTTCATTAATATACTTATCATCATGAATATTATGTTTCATAATATAACATCCTAATTGTGTTTTGTTCCAATTATGAATGTTTCTGTAGTTCATAGACAACTCACAGGGATTAAGCCATTGAATGGTTCAAATTATCATGCTTAGAGAATAGAAGTTGATATTATGTTGGGCCTCTCAGATTATGAGTTTGTTCTCTATGAGACGAGACCTCTTTCGCCTATATATGAAACATCTGAGGTAGATAAGCTTTTTTATGAAAAATAAAATAAGGCTAATACTATGGACATTGGGTTGATTCGTTCATCTATAAATGAGGTCATTCGTGGTGGCATTCCTACCTAGGTGGGTACTAAGAAGTAGTTACAGTACTATAACCTTACACAACTCATGACTACCAATTTTGATGGTGTTGATTCAGTGAGAGAGCACATTTATAAGACGTGTAGATTCCTTAATGGTTTGAGAGAATAAGGCCTCTTATTTGATGATGACCTATTGGTATATATAGTGATTTATCATCTCCCTAGGTCTTTTGAGAACCTTAGAGTGAATTATAATTCGCATGAAACTAAATGGATATTAATCAACTTTTGGCACTTTATGTGACTGAAGAGGAATGGGTCAAGGGTATCAAAAGTGAGTCAGCTTATTTGATTGTGAGTAGTAACAACAAGAACAAATTCAAGAAGAAAGGTTTTCAAAAAGGGAATCAATCAAAACAAAAAATAAAGAAAACAAGTGACAAAGGAAAGGGCATGGTCCTTAACAATATTGAATATTGGTTTTGCAAGCAGACTGGACATCAAAAGAAATATTACTATGGATTTAAGAATTGGATGAAAAAGAATAAAGCAAGTATTGATATTATAATGATGATTTTTTAATCTAATTTAGTAAATGTACCTGAAAATTCTTGGTGGATTGATTCAGGTGCATTTGTTCATATATCATGTTCATTACAAGGCCTTCTCAACCAGCGAAAACTAAACATAAGAATCAATTAGTATTGGGCAATGCTGATGTAGTTCAAGTTGAAGCTATTGGAAAGTATCAATTAATATTGAACACTGGTTTTTCCTTATAACTTCATAATGTCTTTTATGTTCCAGCTTTTAGGAGCAACTTGATTTCAGTTTCAAAACTTGATACTTCGGGATATTATGTTTCTTTAGTGATGAACACGTTACTATTTACGTGGTAATAATTTAGTTGGACATGGACGTTTGGTTGATGGTTTGAACCAATTATTGCTTGATGATTCACACACATCTGCTTCTTATTTCTCTGTTACCTCTATGTCTATAAAATCAAAGCGTGCTCTTGTTAGACATTATTCATCCATGTTGTGGCATAGAAGATTAGGACATGTATCTTAGAAGAGACTAGAATACTTAGTCAAGGATGAAATCATTGGACCCTTAGATTTCTAAGATTTTGACATGTACATTAATTATGTGAAAGTAAAAATGCATAAGAAGTGTAATTTTGAAGTTAGAAGAGCTTCAAATCTTTTAGATATCATCCATACTGATCTTTGTAGCCTTTTTCCCTCTACAGCCTGTGATGGACAAAGGTACTTCATAAGCTTTATTGATGATTTCTCCAAATATGCATATGTTTGTCTTATACACTGTAAGTTTGAAGCACTCAAAATGTTCAAGATCTATAAAGCTGAGGTTGAAAAACAACTTGATCGAATTATTAAGGTTGTAACGTCAAATCAAGGTGGTGAATACTATGGAAGAATGGATCAAGAGGGAAGAAATAATGGGAGTTTTGTTTCGTACCATAGAGAGGAGGGTATTGGGCCGCAATACACTCTTCTTGGTTCTCCTGACCAAAATGGAGCCGTAAAAAGGAGAAATCGTACTTATCAAGATGCAGTTCGTAGTGTGATGAGTCACTCTACACTTCCTAATAGTTTTTGGGGAGAATCTCTCAAAATAACTATTTATATTCTCAATCGAGTGCCATGTAAAGTTGTTCTTGAGATACCTTTTAAGATATGGATAGGGCGCAACCCTAATCTTAGACATTTACATGTTTGGGGATGGCTTGCAGAGGCAATATAACCTAGATATTAAGAAACTTGATCCTCGCATTATTACTTGTTACTTCATTGGGTATCCAAAGAGATCAAAGAGTTACAAATTCTATTATCCTTCTACGCCAATGGAGATTGTTGAGAGAGACCACGCAAATTTATTGAGAATGACAATTCTAGTGGGAGTCTTGGGCATCACACTTTTCTTTTCTCATAAGAACAACCTACATATGTCATGCCTATTCTTCTAGTGGTGCCACCTAACATTTCTGACTTTATGCCTTCATCCACTCCTCTACGAATGCCCATTACTTCAGTTTCTAGTCTAGTTATAGAACAACCTTCTTCTATTATTGATACTGCTCATAACCTTGTTATAGATCCAGTTCATGACCTTGAATAACTTAGAAGATCTTTGAGAGTACGTAGATTTGCTATTCCAGATGATAATGAGGTTTATTTCAATGAAATTGATGCTACTGAGCATGAGGATCCAACTTCATTTTATGATACTATGGAGAGTAAAGAGTCAAGAAAATGGGTAGAAATCATGAGAGATGAGATGCAATCTATAGATTCTAATGGAATGTGCGTACTTGCTAATTTATCCATAGGTCGCAAGGCAATTGAGTGCAAGTGGATTTTTAAGACTAAAAAGGATGCACAATGAAAAATCGATAGATATAAGGCCAATTTAGTAGCCAAAGGTTTTAAGCAGAAATATGGTGTTGATTTTTCTGAGACCGTTTCTCCAGTTTCATCAAAAAACTCTTCGAGAATTATTCTTGCTATTGTTGCACATTATGATTTTGAGTTGCATCATATGGATGTTAAAACAGCATTTCTTAATAGAGATCTTGATGAAGAAATTTACATGTCTTAATCGGAATGCTTCGTGGTTAATGGGGAAGAGAAACGAGTATGCAAATTGAAAAAGTCTCTTTATGAATTAAAACAGGGCTCTCGACGGTGGTATTTAAAGTTTGATCAAGTGATTATCAGTCACAGGCTCAAGAAAAATGTGGTGGACAAATTAATATATCTCAAGGTTATTGGAAGTCGTTGTTCTTGTTTTATATGTTGATAATAACTTGTTGGCAAATAATGACATTCATTTGTTTCATGATACTAAGAACTTCTTGTAAAAGCATTTTGGTATGAAAGACATGGGTAACGCCGAGTATGTTCGCGGTATTAAGATTCATAGAGATCGGATTGCTAGCACTCTGTGACAATCTCAAAAGGTATACATTGAGAAAGTTCTTAAAACTTTTGGCATAAAAAATTGTACTCATTGTGAGGTTTTAGTTGTTAAAGGGGATATATTTTCTGAAGATAAATGCCTTACGAATGAAATTTAGAAAAGTCAATTAGATGTCAAGCGATACACTTCTGCGGTAGGGAGTCTGATATACACCATGGCATGTATTCGTCCAGACCTAAGTTTTGCAGTCGATATTCTTGGAAGATTTCAACAAAATCCAGGAATTGCACATTGGAAGGCATCTAAAAATGGTTTAAGGTATCTTCAAAGAACGAAAGAGCTCATACTAGTCTACAAGAAGTCAAATAACTTAAAGGTAATTGAGTATTGTGATGCAGTCTATGCTCGTTGTCAAACTACTATAAAATTCACTTCTTCATATATCTTTTTATTAGCTCAACGAGCTATTTCATGGAGAAGTGGTAAGCAATCTATCATGACAGATTTCACTATGTATGCAAAATTAGTGAGTTGTTATGAAGCAAGTAAACATGCTATATAGTTGAAGAACTTCCTAACAAATCTTAAGGTTGTAGATTACATCAACAAGCCTTTGGTTTTTATTTTGTGATAATGAGGTTGTTAAGAAGTATGTTAAGAAGTATGACATTGATATCAAATACTTTTTTATGTGTGAGAAAGTTAATGAAAGAGTTCTTGAGATTTCCCATATAAAAACGAAAAAATGATTGCAGATCCTTTCACTAAAGGTCTTCAACCCAGAGTGTTTAAGGAACACGTAATCCGAATGGGTGTTCGTGATTCATTACGATATGACATATGATAGCTGTTTTTATCATTTGCTATTTGATGATATGTTGCAGTTGACTTGCAGTTATTTATTTGAAGTCATTGAGTAATATTTTGTGAAAATATTTTTTTAAATCATATCAATGAACATATGATGCAACACTATTATTATCTTTATTATTTGTATAACTTGTACGCTTGCTATTTATGTTGTTACAAGAGTTTTAGTACTCTTTTGAAGTTAGTTGAACTAGATGTGAACTACAAACCACATCAGTAAACTCAAACATAAATATTATAAACTGCATGTGTTAGTGTTTTACACTCTATGAGGATTGCTTGGGCTAAATATGGGATAGGCTTTATATTGTAAACTCTCACACAAGACGTGAGGTTAGCGTTCGCTGAAATATGTTTAAGTGACATATCATGATGGTATGAAACAAGACGGCAGTGAAATGTGTTTTAGATCACATGTAGTTTACCCATTCACTAAATGAAGTAGATAAATCACATGAAGTAAATTTGCTCATTCTTAGAAATAGTTGATATTATGATTATAGAACTGTTTAGACTAATATATTATCTATCTAAGCATTCATAGTTTTTTATCAAGGAGGTTTATGGATAAGAGTGTAAATGAAGTATCCATCTGTTTGCTTGGTAATTACTTAATAATAAAAAAAGGGTGGCCACCCAAGGTTTTTAAAAAAATTATTGCAATTACAATATTATTTTTATGTGTATAATGAACTTAAAGGTGCATGGACAAAGTGGGAGATTGTTGAAAAAAATAAAAAAGCAAATATTTATTTTTTAATGTGGTCCTGTGCACCAATTTCTAAAAATTGGATTGAAATATAATTATAAAGTTACTAGATTGGGTCTTGTTTGTCAATTTAGGTAATCTAATATAATTATAAAGTTACTAGATTGGGTCTTGTTTGTCAATTTAGGTAATCTAATTGACAGCATGTATTTTACCATTGGATTATGATATTCAGTTTTTATTGGTTAGATTATATCTTAATTGCTGGATTCTAAGTTTTCATGATGGATGGAAAAACATTGATGTACCTTTTTTATAGTGAAGTCGTCCCCCTGATATTACTTCTATGTAAGCCTATAAATAATAGGTTTATGTGCCTTTTCACCCGTCGTTAATAGAATAGCCATTAGAAAGGGTAGAGCACTCTAGGGCCTCTTATGGCTTCTCAAATTCTAAAAAAGATGAACTTTGTTCCAGGAATTTATGTAGATTTATTTCATGATTTCTATAAGATCTCCCAACTTTATGTATGGTTTGGTGTTTCCAAACATAGTGTGGCCTGCGTAAACTTTATTGTGAGAATAGCGCATCATGTGGCAAACAAAAAAAGATTTATAATACAATTTATAAATACTTAATATTGTTAAGTGTGGTCTATTTCGTGGGTTTATCTTGACCCCCACAACAAGATAAACCCACAACGATAATTTGAATAGCTCACCGAGTAGGTCCTATGAGAAAATAATTCTTAAAAATAATCGACTAAATCAAATATTAACAAGCATATTGAAAAACTCCATTTGTAAATTAATTTTCAATAATAGATTTTCTTAAATAAACTAAACGTTGCAAACAAACATTAAAAATCAATCACATAAGTAGAAATAAAACAACCACAATCACACACGAGACGACGATTTTAACGTAAAAAATTCCAAACCGGATAAAAACCACGAGACTGCTCCGGGAGTAGGAAATCAACCACTATAATATCGTTGGTTACAAGAGAATCTTACAAATCAACGTTGCACCCACAACCAAATGTTTAAAAGCCTACTCTTGTCGAATCCACGTACACCAACTCCTGTACTTGACTGCCGCTAGAATCAACCACCAGACTTCAATGTTGACGGACTCCTCCGCCAAGTTTCAACACTTGAGAATCCTCTCAAGCGACTCCACGAACACGAACATATCGTTGAAGGTTTGATTGACTTGATGATTGGTTAAAATGAGCGAAACTTAAAGAATCATCAATTTGTTGTAGACTAGCTTGCGAGTATATAAACTATCTTGCGAGTATGCAGACTAGCTTCAAAGGCACTATGTGGCAGCTAGGTTTTTATAAAATAATGAGGAGGCTCATCTAATAAGAAACCCTAGCTGCCTATTTATGGTCTACACCCAAAAACCTAACTGTAGATCCTTCAATTATGGTCCACACGCACAGGACTGCTCGATCGATTTTTTAACCGATCGATCGGTCTTAACAGGTCCTCGGTACTTTGCTTCAAAAACACTTCTATGTAGAACAAACGCATAACAGGTGCAGAAACCGAGACACTCTATTGACTGCTCACTGGACCGCTCAATCGGTCTATTGAGCGGTCTGACACCAACTGCTGTATTTTGGTGTTTTTAGCTTCGTTTCTTACTCCGCTGCAAAATAAAAACATATCTCTCATAGACCAAGTGTCAAATATCACATAATGAAATATAAATAATTTAAAAGACAGTTTATCACAAATTTGTCAAACAAAAAAACGAATATTGCTAAGGGCAAAATTTCTAACAATCTCCCTCTTTGACAATTATGTGACAAAACCCAACAAGATAAAATAATCCAATTAATCAAGATAACAAATCGATACAAAAAAAACATACTGACTTGACTTGACACATTTAAACATTTTCACAAAAAAATACTTCTCCTCAAACTAAACTCTCAAGAAAAATAGAACAACTCCCCCTCAACCAAACATCTAATCCTAGAAGCCCTCTACTATCTCTCCCTTTTCGTCACGAATAGACAAACAAACACAAGAAAAAAAAATCTTTTTGAGTAAGGAACAAGATTAAAGAACAAGTACGAGACCCAAGCATATTTGCATTCACATAAAAACAACAAAATCTAGTCAAAGTGATTAAAATACACACAGAATCTAAGATACCCTATATTTATATATGAACGAACATAATTAGGGTAGATTCTATATAAAGTATTGTGTGTGTGATTTGAAACATTTTCAGACTTCAAGATCAAATCCTATATGGGATATATATAGTTGAGTCACATTTATTTATTAGAAATTAAGGATGTCACAAAGTCAAATCAGCTTTGACCTAATTCACTTCATAAATCAACCCCCCCATCAACTAAAGACAGTAAATTTCTTCTTGCTCTTTTTTTTATATGCTTTCATAGGCGACTTTCACACTAATACGAGCGAAAAAGCAAAGTTCGCATAGGTAGCTATTTTCCAAGTAAATTTTGGCATAAATTTCAAAGTGGCTGCACACTAGTACATACGAAAAGACAAGGTCCGCATAGGTAGCCATTTTCTCAAGCCAAACATGCAGAACCAAAAGAAGGAGGGAGTGTAAACTTTAAGATCAAATGGATCGCTACTATGTGGTCATTTTGTGAAATCGTTAGACAACTGAAAGATAACTAAACCCATGAATAAATATAATCCCAAGAGCGAAAGATCCCTACATCTATCAATGTTCAATTGGTGTACAGAATAGACTCATCTCTGAAAGCGTTTTATCTACTATTAACTAAATTATCCAAAAAATGGTATGGTAGTTAATCTCAAAGTCTAAATTATGAAATTTCAACTAAATAAAATAATGCACAGAAAAAATACTCAACCCTTAATAAAGTCCCCCATAATTTTTTTTAAACGGCAAAAAAAAACTAAAAAAAACTCAAACACACACAAAAAAAAAACCAAGACCCAAACCAAACTAGGGACTACGACTAGCTAAAAAGCTGTCTAGATCACTTTTTCGGACCCAAACTTTCTTGAGTTTCAAAAGCACAGATACAAGGTTAGAAATTCAATTCCTTCTAGGTTGGTGTGACATGTCAAATCTAAATCTATTTTGGTCAAGCAACCTAGTGCAGTGAGGTCTGATATGTCCTTTTATATCACAGTGATGACAAATAGGCACAAACAATGTTTTTTCTATTCAAATTCATGCAATTAGAACGTATATGATTAATATTACCACAATGATGATAAGTATAAACAAATTTAGCCTTTCTTATTTCACCATGTAAAATGGTGGATTTACCCGTATGATATCCCCACTTTCCATTTGCTTTGGCAAAAAAATTTACAGATGAACTTTTTGAGCGTATGCCACTTTCTGCTTTCACAAACTTTGGTGCAGTTTCAGGTTGAATTGGCTGGCCACTTTTTTCTTTTCTTTTGTACTGTTTGCTTGACGAAGCACCAGTAAGTCCAATCCCACACCTGTTAGTTACTATCTTTTATGACTCAAGCATGTCATCCAAAGTCTCAGTACCTACATTTAATTTCTTGAAAGTAGCTTGAGCATTTAAACAGTCAATTTCTAGTTTAACAAATTTACTTTCAAGCTCTTTCTTGGAATTAATACAAGCACACAGTTCTTTTTCAAGTTCAGTTAACCTGGTCATTATAGTCTGACTCAACTCAAATATGTTACTTCTTTCTTTTTCACACAGGGCAAGTTTTTCACACAAAATCTCCCTGTCTGATTTTACTTTCACAACCAGGTTTTGAGCTTTAGTTAGCTCTAACTTGACACTTTCATTATCTTTTTCACTCAATTTGAATTTTTTATCAAGTTTAGCATTTTGTTTAGTCAACAAATAACTCTCATTATACAGCTCATCATAAGCTTGTTGGAGAGTTTTATCATCATCAGGCTCACTACCTTTTTCACCTTCCTCTTTTTCATAATCATTTATAAACTTTTCATTTTCAGCCTCAACAGATTCTTCCTAAATAGAAGCAACAAAAGTTACAATGTCACCATCATCATAGTCAGGTTCCTTCTCACCACTCGTGTTGGGTTCGCTTTCATCATCCCAAGTAACTGTGAATCCCTTCTGTTTCTTTCCAAGAAAGTTCGGGCATTCTTTAGCCATATTTTCATATCATTTTTATTTATAGTATTGGATTTTAGAAATTTGACCTTTCGACCCTTTTTAATAAAATTGGACATATTTTTACCTTTATCTTTACTGTGCTTCTTTTGTGATTTTTTCTCCTGATTAAACTTTTTAGTTTTTAAAATTTTTTTGAATTTTTTTCACAAAAATAGTCATCATCTCATGGTCTAAATCATCATCCGAGTCACTTGCAGAACCTTGAGTTAAAGAGAATGCCAAATTTTTGAAACTTTTTTGTTTTAAAAATTTAGCTCATAGGTTTGCAGATTTCTAACTAAATCTTCAACATAAATAAAATCAATGCCTTTGCTCTCTTCTATTACTGTGACTTTTGGTTGAAAACGTTCGACTAAAGATCTAAGAATTTTTTGAACGATTTTAGAAGTCGAAATTTTTTCACCAAGATTAAACGAGGCATTCACAATATCACTTAATTTTGCGTAAAAATCATCAAAACTTTCATCGCCTTTTATACGCAAAGTTTCAAAATTTGTTGTGAGACATTGAAATTTTGATATTTTTATAGTATCACTCCCTTCGTGAGTGATTCGAATAATATCCAATACTTCTTTAGCCAAATCACACGTACCAATTGTACAAAACTCATCTTGTGTGACTCCACTAAATATAGCGTTTATAGTTTTACTATTTCAGCCAGTATTTTCAAAATTAGCTCTGTCCCATTTAGCCACGGGCTTATGGACAGTTACTCTATCAACAACATTGGTGGGAGGTTTGTAACCCTTATTAACAGAAAGTCAAACTCTTTCGTCAATAGATTTCAAAAAGGCTCTCATCTTAATTTTTCAAAATGGATAATTATGGCTGTCAAGAAGGGTTGGTCTATCGGTCGATACGCCTTCTCTAAGAAAATTTATTTATTGCAAATCAATCCATGGATCAACCAAAAAAAAATTACATAAAGTTTTGTAAACTGCTCTGATACCAATTGAAAAACCCCGTTTGTAGACTAATTTTCAATAATAAATTTTCTTAAATAAGCTAAACATTGCAAATTAAGATTAAAAATCAATCACACAAGCAGAAAATAAAATAACCACAATCACACACGAGACGACGATTTTTACGTGAAAAACCCCAAACCGGGTAAAAATCACGAGACGCTCCGGGTCTAGGAAATTAAATACTATAATATCGTTGGTTACAAAAGAATCTTACAAATCGACGTTGCACCCACAACCAAATATTTGAAAGCTTACTCTTACCGAATCCACGTACACCAACTCTTGTGCTTGAATGCCGCTGAAACCCACTATCGGATTTCAATGCTAACGAACTCCTCCACCAGACTTCAACACTTTAGAATTCTCTCAAGCGGCTCCACGAGCACGAACAGATCGTCGAAGATTTGATTGACTTGATGATTGGTTAGAATGAGCGAAAGTTAAAGAATCATTAAGTTATTGTAAACTAGCTTGCGAGTATTTAGACTAGCTTCAAAGGCACTATGTGACGGCTAAGTTTTTATAAAATAATAAGGACGCTTATCTAACAAGAAACCCTAGCTACCTATTTATAGTCTACACTCAAAAACCTAATTGTAGCTCCTTAAATTCTGGTCCACGCGTACAGGACCGCTCGATCGATCTTTTGACCGATCGATCGATCTTGACAGGTCCTCGGTATTTTGCTTCAAAAACACTTCTCTGTAGAACAGATGCATAACATGTGCAGAAATCGAGACACTCTATTGACCGCTCACTAGACTGCTCGATCGGTCTATCGAGCGGTCTGACACCAACTGCTATATTTTGATGTTTTTAGTTTCGTTTCTTACTCCGCTGTAAAATAAAAGCATACTTCCCATAGACCAAGTGTCAAATATTATATAATGAAATATAAATAATTTAAAAGACAGCTTGTCACAAATTTATCAAACAAGAAAATGAATTTTGCTAAGGGCAAAATTCCTAACGCATAAAAAAAATTATATTTTATTTTTAAAGTAAACATTGAATTAGCTTATCTAATATTTGATCAAATGGTGTAGCTCCTCTTTCATCATATATTAGTTTTATGTTAGGATTTAATCATCAATCCCCGAATACAGACCGAAGTACAACAATGTACATACCAAAGATAAAAGTCATGCAAAGAAGTACGTGGTTAGGCACAGCCTACCTATGTTCACAAGTAAAAGAGATAATTCATTAGAATAATAGAGTGTACAATCATGAAACAAAAAATACTCAAAAATTTAACACGTGTCACAACCTGAGCCATTAAACAAATCTCATTTCCCCGCTCAAGGTCATCTGATACCCCCTCAGTGTTTTTTCGTTTCTCTCTACATTTCTACTCTTTTGATTCAACTCTCTACACAAATACTAGAATTATAAGGCCCTTATTTATAGGCAAACCGTAAAACTCTAAATCCTCATATAACTATAAACCCTAAACATATTAAATTTCTTACGAATTTATGACTCCAGCCCAGTTCAACCCAAATACATGTAAATAAAATATTAATTATATCAGTCCACATAATACATGACACACCCAATATTTGAAACCCATGCAAGCTTTATTTTTATAAATATCATTATTATTTTTTCAAAATATTAATAAGGTCAATCAATATCTAATTATCTTTTTCGGTCTAAAAAGTAAAAATAAATATTAATACATATATAAACAAATTATATTTTATTTTTAAAATAAACATTGTATTAGCTTGTGCAATATTTGATTAGATGATGTGGATCCTCTTTCATCTTATACTAGTTTTAAACCCGTGTTTGCTTTATTTTTATAAATATCACTATTATTTTTTCAACATCTGAATAAGGTTCATCAATATCTATTTATTTGTTTTACATCTGAAAGCAAAAAAATAAATAATTATTAATTAATATTACTTTGCTAAGAACACTTTGGTTATATGCCACAATTTAATGGATGAAAAAACAATTATAATAAACAAATTATGGGATTATATTTGATAGAAGTATTGGTTCGTGTTGTACCGCACCAAAAATAAATATTTATATTCTAAAATTAACAAATATTTAATAGAATAGTGGTTAAATTCAGATATCGTTCTAATATGAACAATAAGCTAAGTTGTGGTATTCTCAAACTAGCCCTTAAATTTAATTTGAAGTAGAAATTGATTGAGTTTATGAGATGGAATTGAATTGAATAGTATAAAATAACATAAACTAATCTAAAAGATATCTAGATATGTAAAAAGTATTATGGTTTCAAATTCACCATAATCTTGTAACAAATGCAATTGTATTAGTTAATTTAGGTTCACTATTCAATGCAATCATCATCCTTTATGACTACAAGTCCTAATACGGTATCTTTTATTAAATTTATATTATTAATAGTCAAGCATTCAGTATCTTCAATTAGTACGGATTGTCTTAGATATGATTTTAGCACAATTGTCTAATTTTAGCATACCCCCTCTCAAGTACCGATCACATAATCAAGATAACTGTTGTATAAGCATAAATTTATAATCATACAAAATAAACAAATGTGCAAGATATGAAGAATAAGTTAAATGAAATAAATATTAAAATTTTTACCTTACACAATCATTGAATTGAGTAATAAAAACCCTAGAATTAAATACAAAACTAAAGTTACTTGGCTAGAATTTCATCTAAAATCCTGAGAAAGCTATTAGCCACGCATAGATGGAGATGATGGTACGAGGTTTCTAGCCACCTGCGCCATTGAAAGTCCTTCAGATGGAGCCGTAGCCCTTCTTCTACAGGGCCGACCCGATAATTTTGAGGGTGTTAAGCAAAATTTTCAAATTGAAGCCTTTTAGCTTTAAGTTTATTTTTATATTTTGTTTTTAAATTTCATTTTTTTTATTTTTGAGATATAAAACTATTGCTTAAATTTTCATAATCAATTTTTAATAGGATAAATTACAACTACATCCCTTGTATTTAAGGGTAATAACACTGACGCTCCCTTTATTCTCTGAAATATCACTGCACTCTTTTACATTTTCATTTTTGTAATACTTAGATCCAAAAGTTAACTTTCGTTAACTATTCAAACGGAAATTATTGTGCATCACATGTGAAACAGTTTTTTAAATTTTTTGGTTTTTTTTTTGTTTAATTACAAAATCTTATTTAGAAATTTTTAATTAAAAAATAAAAAATTACTAAATACAAAAATAAGTAAAATAAAATTTAATTTATTAATTTATTTTTATTTTTTTTTTTAAGTTTTTAATTTTGATAAAAAATTTATCAAAATTAATAAATTAAATTTTATGTTACTTATTTTTGTGTTTAGTAATTTTTTATTTTTTAATTAGAAATTTTTAAATAAGATTTTGTAATTAAACAAAAAAAATTAAAAAATTATTTCAGCAGTGTTTCCGTTTGAAAATTTAACAAAAATTAATTTTTGGACCTAAGTATTACAAAAATAAAAATGTAAGAGAGTGCAGCGATATTTCAGAGAATAGAGGGGTATCATTTTTATTACCCTTAAATACAAGGATATGTGTAATTTATCATTTTTAATATATCTTTTTCAATTGATAATATTGATGATCCATTTAAATTGTTTATTTATGGTATATTTGATTTAATAGAAAAGTCACCAAGAGAGACACATAGAGCAATAAATCAATTGTAAGAGAGAAAAAATAATAAAACGTTAAACTCTTCAATTACCAACGATTTAAGAAAATGAAAGACCACTACGACAATAATGCAATATGTCTTAGCTAATTTAGTGAGACTTTTAGGTGATATTTTTTTATTTTAAAAGTTAAATTAAAATTTTGTATTTTACATTATTTGTATTTAAAAGGTTATGATGTATGCTTTTTTAATTTGATAAAAGTAGGCTTAATCTATTTTATTTGTGAACCTCACAAATTATATTATTATTTGTACTTTGTCAATAAGTTTTTAAAAATTTATGTATAATAGTATGTATTATAAAAAAATCTTATTAAATCTTACAAATAATATTTTTTTTGAAATTTTTAAATATTACTTATTTTTTAAACTTATATATATAATAGTATATATGATAAAGAATTAATCTTACAAATTTGATGGTCATATCGAAGTTGAAAGACTTATGCGATCGCCTAATTAACCTTACATACGGGCCACCATGTTCTTATGTTCTTCTTATAACTCTTAAAATGAGTGATGATGATTTTTGTCCCATAACTGTCTATTTATAAATATGATTGCGCTTTAGGATTTTAATTCTCACGCCGCTAAATTCTCGTGCTTCGTTCGGACGCCATCTAGACACAAACCATTTTGTTGAAAATCATTCGGAAGCTCATCCAGGTGAAAACATTCTTGTGGAAACTGTCGGACACTTCATCCAAATGAAATTAACCACTAACTGCTTTTTTGTTATTTTCTTCATTTTACTACACTTTTCTTTTCTTTGCCTCCTTTGATGCTAAACTGTACATACTACAAAACTGAATTATTAACACTAAAAATGAGAACTTTGCTAAGTATAATAAGTGTTTAAATAGCACTTTTAAGCACCTATCAAGTATATACATGTATTAAGATAAAAATCTACGTGATCATAAAAAATCATAATAATACTTGTTTCGTTGA
>JAULJZ010215656.1:0-41595 GCA_032270985.1 Heliamphora pulchella | reverse complement strand
TATATATATATAAAAGAAAAGACATAGAAACAAGGTAGCATCATGAAGAGAACGAGAAGCGAGGCTTACAAGAGGAAGATCCAACCACGAATCGAAAGACACCGAAGCAAAAGAGGCGAAATCCTTCCTAGAGAGATAAAGGAGAACTGCGGCAGTGGCATAAACAAGTGATGAGAAGAGAACATCAAAAACCCTAGGGCGTGACTTAAACATCAAGCTTGGAACAGACTAATTGAGTGGTCTTAAGAGCCTCGGAGAAGTTTGTGTAGAAATAAAAGAAGTCAAGAGTACCAAGGGACGGCTCGATGGATCGCTCGAGTGATCTGTTAAGCAATGGTGCTCAAGTTGTAGTAAATGCAGTGCAAAGGGCTGGGAAAAAATGATACTCACTTAGACACACCCAAGGGAGAAAAGAAGAGACAAACAAACTGAAAAGAATACAAAAAATATTTTTGGAGTTATGAGAAACAAAATTAAGGAGAGGTACAAGTCATATGCATATTCTCACACGTTTGAAATCACATGGTTCAATCACGAAAGATTGAAACACTCAACAGTTTCAAGATATCCTAAGTTCATATATACAAAGAAACATTATCATAGTAGATTATATGTAAAACGTGTGTGTGTGTGTGTGTGTGTGTGTGTGAGAGAGAGAGAGAGAGAGAGACTTGAATGGTTAAAAAACTCTAGGTTCAAATCCTATGTGGGATCGATATTCCTGAGTCATATTCACGTATCATAATTCAAGAATTGCACAAATTCAAAGTAGCTTAAACCTAGATCACTTTATAGAATAACTCGTCCTCAACCAATAGCAGCACACTTTTTTTTTCTTTCGGTTGTAAGCAATCAACCACATGGCTTTCATCACGCTAATGCGAACAAAAAAGTAAAATTCGTGTAAGTATCCATTTCCTCAAGCTAACTAATAATGTAATCCAACATCATGAGTAGGAGAGAGAGTTTAAACCTTAGATTTTTGTCAGTTGCCATTATGAGGTCATTTTGTGAAACCTTAGAAAATTGAAAGTAAGAAAGACCCAAAAAAAGATTTGATTCCATGTTTGGAGGATCCTTGCATCCGAGTAACACTCAAGTGTGTACATTATATAATCATTTTTAAAGACGTTTCAAAACTATACCAATATGGTTATTGAGAAAACAGAAAGTGTACCGAGTCTCAAATGAGAGACAAAAGGATTTCAGTCAAGTTAAGCCCAATGCGCAGAAACAGGTACCAAACACCTTAATATATTCCCACATGCCTCTTTCCCTTTTATTTTTTTTATTTTTAATGTTAATATATACAAAAAGAAAAGAAAAGAAGACAAGAAGACAAGAGGAGGATTTTTAGTCGATGAGGCAAACCCTTAAAGTCTTTTTAAGAAACTCAAACCAAAGGTGGTCGAGAGGTTTAGTGAGAATGTCGGCTCTCTGGATTTATGTATGAATATGTTCAAGCATGATTATGCCCTCTTCCACTAGATCATGAATGAAGTGATGGCGGATGTCAATGTGGTTAGTGCGGGAGTGTTGAACAGGGTTTTTGAAAATGGTAATGGTACTCGTGTTGTCATAATAAAGGACTAAGGAACCCTGATCAAAACTGTAATCAGAAAGCATCTGTTTCATCCATATAAGCTAAAGTACATCCACTCTCAGCCGATTTGTATTCAACTTCAACTGTGGAGATAGAGATGGTATTTCGCTTTTTGCTATGCCATGACACGAGATTATTGCCTATGTAAAAACACCCACTATAGGTGCTTTTCCTTCCATCTACACTCCCAACCCAGTTTGTATCAGATAAACCTACGATATCATATGTGGTATTATAGGTGAACCAAATCCCATAACCAAACCTCCCATTGACAGATTTCTTGATCCGTTTGATCGCAAGAAGATGGGACTCCTTTAGAGAGGCTTCATATCTAGCGCACACACTTATACTGAAGGTAATGTCAAGTCGATTCACTGTCAAGTAGTGAAGGCTCCCTATCATGCTACGGTACATAGACTTATCAACAGGTTTACCAAATTCATCTTTTGCTAAGTTTGGTTGAGACACTCATAGGGGTCTTAGCATTTTTAAAATTTTTTAGGCCAAACTTTTTGACAAGATTCTTTGTATACTTAGACTGGGAAATAAATATACCCGACCCAATCTTTTTGACTTGAAAACCCAAAAAGTAGGAGAGTTCTCCCATCAGAATCATTTCAAACTCTTTACTCATTTCAGTAGAAAACCCTTTCACTAGAGAATCACCAGTAGACCCAAACACTAATCATATCATCAATATAGGAGAATGTTTTGGTTGTGAGTCAAGATGAAAAGGGTCATGTCTACACCATCCCTAGAGAACCCCATTGCAAGTAAAAAGGTTCTCAACCTTTCGTACTAGGCTCTTGGAGCCTGTTTAAGCCTATATAGGGCTTTCATAAGTTTCAAGACATGATTAGAGTATGTAGGATATACAAATCCTTTGGATTGTTCGACATAAGCTTCTTCTCTTAGATACCCATTCAACAAGGCACTTTTTACGTCCATTTGAAACAATTGAAACTTCGGCCTACATGCAATAGCAAACAGAATCCTAATTGGCTCGAATCGAGCAAAAAGTTTCAGAGTTTCATCAAAATCAATTCCTTCTACCTGAGTGTACCCCTGAGCAACAAGTCTAGCCTTATTTCTAACAATTTCACCAAATTCATTAGCTTTATTCTCTAAAATCTATATGGTTCCTATTACATTTTTTTCAGATGGCCTAAGTACTAGATCCCACACATTATTTCTATCAAATTATTCAAGCTCTTTACACAAGGCATTTGTCCAACAATCATCATTCAAAGTTTCATGCATATTCTTCAGTTCAATTAAAGACACATAACATAGATACGTTACCTCTTCTCCAATTTGTTTATGTGTTCTCATCTTGCCTGTGACTTCTCCAATAACTTGACTGATGGAGTGGTTGAATTTCACCCTTGTCGATGGTTATAGACCTTTGGGTTCTAGACCTTGCTGTTGGGATGCTGGAGTGGACTTGGTGATATTCTGGTCAATTTTCTCTTCCTTAGCCAAATCTCCAGGCTCCTCTTGTTCTTGTTCAATGTTGATAACACCAAAAATATTTAAATCATCTTCAGTTCACAAAATAGATATTTCATCATCAATAACGGCATTTATCGATTCCATTATAGTAGATGTTCTATGGTTATAAACTCTGTATACTCTACTATTCATGGAATACCCTAGAAAGATTCCCTCTTCACTCCAGGCATCAAACTTCCGAATTATTCCTGGTCCCAAAAGATGCAGCACTTTTAAATGTTTGGAAATACTTCACATTTGGTTTGGTGCCTTTCCAAAGTTATATAGAGTGTAAGGGTTCGCGGTCTTAGGTAGACACGGTTTAAGGTGTAACAAGCAGTGCTTAATGCTTCAGCTCAAAATTTTAAAGGTAGATTCCTACCGTGCAACAAGACATGAGCCATCTCTTGAATGACTTGATTTTTTCTCTCAACTACCCCATTTTGATAAGGAGGCTTGGGGGTTGAAAACTCATGATGGATACCTAGGGATTCACAGAAAAGTGTAAACTCAAAGTTCTTGAACATCGTAGGTTTTAGACTTTTCTTTTAATAAATTTACCTAAGAATAACGAGATAAGTCATCAATAGCCACAAAAATGTATTTCTTCCCATCTAAAGTCTCAGTCCTGGAAGAACCCATCAGGTCCATGTGAATCGGCTCCAAGGGAGCTTTAGTAGCTAAGGTGTCAGTCCACTTATGGTGAGTTTTGGTCTACTTCTCTATTTTGTATGATCCATAGACTTTGTTGGAGGGATTTCTCAATTTTGGAACTCCTCTGACTGACTCTTCGTTTGCAATCTTGGTCAGGTCCTTGAAATTAACATGACCTAGTCCTTGATGCCAAGGTCGACATCATTGACTTTAGCCGAATGACATGTTTTAAGATTTAAAGGCCCAACCCATAGTAGTTATGAGATGTACATACTCCATGCATGATAGTTTTACCCTTCTTGTACATCTCAGTCCTGCATGAGATGTACAAGAATGTTCTCCTTGTACTTCATGATGCGCGATGCTCATCATGTACTCAAAATATTAGCCTTTAACCCGTCAACAAGGAGAACATTCTTCAGGTTGGGGAGACCTGGGGCAAAGACTGATCCGTTTTCTATGATTTTCAATGTGTTTCCATCCCTAAAGGTAATAAGTCCTTCATTGTATTTGTCGAGAGTGACAAACATGGTCTTATATCCTGCCATGTGCCCCAAATACCCATTGTCTAGATGCCACATGAGTGAGCTTTGAGCTCTCAGGGAGTTATGAACTACATAGGATTTAGGTCTCTAGATCAAACCCAGACTTTCCTCAAAGGAACAGACTCAGTAAGTTGAGTCTTAAGCCTCTTAGGATGATGTAGTTTGTCAGACATGAACCTATTTTTTTATTAGACATGTTGTTCAATCTAATCCAATATGGTTTAATATGTCCTTTTATTCCACAAAAATGACAAATAGGTACATATATACATGTAATTTAAGACAAGCATCTTTTTCAACAACCTACAGTTTGTACCAATATGACCTGGGATACCACAGTGATGACAAATAAGTATGAGTTTATACTTTCTTGCCTCATCATGCTAAATCATGGTCTTATCAGTCTAATTTTTCCTTTTTGCATTCAATTTGCTGAAAGACCAGCATTTGTTCCTTTTGCACTTGTCCCTTTACCTGTCTCAGCTTGCACGAATATCGATGCAGCTATTCCTTGAGTTGGTTTGTCCAACTTTTTCTTTTCCTTAAGTTGTTTTACTAGAAGAGACACTAGTAAAACCAAGTCCAGACCTGTCAGTTGTTGGTCTTTGATCTCCTAGCAATCCATCCAAAACTGCTAACCTTGCATTCAATCACTTAAAAATAACATTAGCTCTTTTTAATCAACTTTCAAGTTTAGTTACCTGGGATTCCAATTCAGCATTTTTTACAAGTGTGGCATGCAAATTTTCTTCCAAACCAAATATTTTTGATACATGATCATTGCTAATCAAGTGAAATATTTCTTTATCTCGTCTGCAATTTTCAAGATTAACACATAAGATGTTCATTTTAGTTTTAAGGGTCACTTCTCTAGGTCGAGCCATTAGAAGCTCTTGCATAACTCTCTCTCTCTCCTTTTCACTTGTTTTGAGTTTGTGTACCAATTTGACATTTTGTTTAGTTAACACATAACTATCTCTGTACAGATTGTCATAAACTTACTGGAGATTTTCATTCTCTTCGTCATTATAGAGATTTTCTTCATTTTCATCCTCACCTGAGTCACTCGTAGAGGTTTCCTTATTAGTCTCAATGACATCCTCATGGACGGATGCAAAAAAAGCAATGAAATTTCCATTGTCATCTTTGTTTTCATTCTTGTCATTCTCGTCACTTAGGTTAGATTCGCTCTCATCATCTCAAGTCACAATGAATACTTTTTGCTTCTTTTTAAGATTGTTTGGACATTCTTGAGTAATGTATCGATATCCTTTACATTCATAGCACTATGGTCCAATGGTTTCCATCTTTGGCCCCTTTCTGTCAAAAGATTTGGACACATTCCTAAATCTGTTATTCCTGATATTTTTTAGATTTCTCTTCCCGATTATGCTTTTTATTTTTCCAAAACTAATGAAATTTTTTTAACAAACAAAGCCATCATTTCAAGATCAAAGTCGTCATCGGAATCACTTGTAACACCTTGAGCCAAGGCAAAAACAATATTTTTAGAAGTATTATATTTTTGAGAATTTAGCTCGTAGGTTTATAAGTTTCCAACTAGACTTTCAATAGTGAGAGTATCTATGTCTTTACTCTCTTATATTGTAGTCACTTTAGGTTGGAATCATTTTGGTAAAGATATGAGAATTTTATGAATGACTTTCAAGTTGTGTATTTTTTCACCAAGATTAAAAGAAGAATTAACTATGTCACTTAGCTTGACATAGAAATCATCAAATTTCTCGCCATCTTTCGTGCAAAGAGTTTCAAAACTAGTAGTTAGACAATGAATTTTGGAGATTTTTACGGTCTATGTTCCTTCATGAGTAACTTGAAGGAACATTGACCGTACTAATTCTATGAAATTCTTCTTGTGTGACTTTGTTAAAGATAGCATTTATGGCCTTTCTCTTCTAGCCCATATCCTCAAAAGTGATTTTGTCCCATCAACAACCATAGTGGGATATTTATATCCCTTCATAACGACAAGCCAGACATGTTTAGCAATAGATTTGAGAAAAGCTCTCATTCTAACCTTCCATAACGAATAATTGGATATGTCAAGGAGAGGAGGTCTACATGTTGAAGAACCCTCTTTTAAAACATCCATTAATGCAAATCAAACGAAAACGGATCAACACGTAAGAAAAAGTGGCCTTCTCTGATACCAATTCAAAAACGGCTTTCCTTCAAGAAAAAAAGATGTAGTTTGATTTGCACTGATGGATTCTAAGCAATTAATCAAAGACACAAACCACACAATATAAGAAACCCACGATTTTTAGGTGAAAAACTATAATAAGGGTAAAAATCACAGGACTTATGCAAGTCCAAAAAATATGGCACTAAATAGTTCTATTTGGTTACAAGTGATCTTCCAACTCACGGTTGAACCAACAACCTACTGTAGTAACTCACACTCGCTGAATCCTCAAACACCAACTCGTGCATGTTTGCTGCTGGAATCCACCACCAGCCTTTACCGCTTGAGAATCCACTCAAGGTTTGAACAAGGATAAAGAGAATATTGCTTGATCGATTTTCATAATGCTCTCAATATATCTAGGAATCGTCGAGTAAAGTTCCAAAAAAGTTTTTTAGACTCACACACTCTAAAGCAACTGTCTTTCGAAAGTAATTCAATGCGTAATTGAATGCGGCTGCTCAACCCTAGTAAATGTTAATGCTGCTTTGCGACCAAGACGGATCTAGCGGTCTTTAGACCGCTCGAGCGATCACAACCTACTCGCAGAACTTTTGAATCGCTTCACCATTTTTGCACTGTTCTTGTACCGGTCATGCTGCCACCTACAGTTCTAACTTCCCAAGAAACAAGTATCACATGTTAAGGAGTAAAATGTGAGCACTTTGTCACATAATTGCCAAAATGATCAACACAGAGGAACAGCATTTCCTAAGAAATTAAATATGCATTTTTTCACTGCATTCAAATAGTTGTTGTACCATCATAGAACTATTCTACTTCTCAAGGGAATATCCACCACCATCTCTTGATCAATTCTCCTATTCCATGTGACGACCCGTCCTCTGGGCATGCCGGGACATATATAAATATAAATAAAGGGATATTTTAACCATTTATTCATATTTACATATATTAGTTATTACATCATAAAGGAGTTCTAAACCATTTAAAGTACTTAACTATTACAGTTTCACTAAGAAATTTTAAAAATTACACTCAGCACTAAAGAACTAAATATTAGAACAAAAGCAGAGGTCTCAACTCCTCTTAATACATCTGCGGGATCCACGTACTCTTGGAACTCCCCATGTTTTTCAAACTCTTCTTCTCCCTCTTGGATGAATTCCTCCAAGAACTCCTTCTCACCTGTGGCACGAATGTCATGAGCTAAAGCCCAGAAGCAAAACACTCTAACCTTCTTACTAATCTCACCGTACAAAATTCACCACGACGCATACCATATAACACCCAGTACAGTTTATAGTCAAGGAGACAGAAAAATTTATGATAGGATACCAGATAAGTCAATAAACATGTGCATATGAGATGCCGTGTATGTAATGCAAATGCCAAACCCAACATGCACCCAGATTATAACAGGAATTCCACACTGGGAATTACCAGAGTAAACTTTCACGGGTATTTGATCACCAAAGCCATCATCGGCCTCGTTGCGAATAGTAACTGCATCGTCGGGCATCATACCATAGCTATTTTACTCAATGGCAATGGTGTGGGGTCCGTGCCATACTATGTGTCAACAATATTCAATAAACCATTTCAAACACTGGGGACGCACCCAGGGTGTATAAACTAAATCTGTAACACCGGGGATGTACTCAGGGTGTACAAGGGGAACTCATCCCAAGCGATTTATCCCACCTTAAGACTCGTGATGCCTTCGCCGATGTCAACCCAAAAGTCTAAGTTATCAAAATCAGAATACTAGCGATGAACCCATAATACCCAACAACATCTATAAACTATTTCAAACACCAGAGACGCACCTAGGGTGTATAAGCCAAAATCATTTCAAACATCAGGAATGCACCCATGGTGTATAAGCCAAAATCATTCCAAACACCGGGGACGCCCTAGACTTAGTATCAAGAACGACAATCTCAATACAGCCCATCCCAACAACGGTTTGCACAGATGGAATCTATTATGCTAGAATACAAGTGACAATGTCAATGACGTATGGTATGGATCTCAAATACAACCATCTACAGCATGGCATCAACTAGCATGGCAAGATTCATGGTATAACACGCAAGCATAAGGTACAAGTATGTGAAACACAAGTTATAATTCTCAAGATATGATTCAAACATAATATCATGAGTTCTAAACCATCATATATTCACTTATAAACACTTGTCAATTAATTCAAATCGGTCATTATACAAAGACGCAGGTCTCATAGTAAAGGGTACTCAAACATACACTTAACAACTTTTAAGGCAAAAAATCAAGTATTAAATTAAAAGGGCCGACAAGGTTTTGGGGTGTCTAAACTTGGAATCAAGTTAAGATTTTTAAACTCCATTTAGATAAAAATATTTTCTACAACTTTCATGTTTAACACCAAGGCCAAAACCTAAGGTAAAAGGGCAAACAAAACATCCTAAGCAAAAATGGTTTAGCACTTTTTTCAAGATTTTACCAAAAATACGCTTATGTTGGTCTCAGCTTTGGGGTAACTGATCACGTCCAAATGAGACCATTTTTTAGTATGTTCTAGCTAAACATGGCCCCTACAAGTTTCATGTTTAGTGATAAGGGTAGTTGTTTGGAACAAGTTATACCTTTTGGCCATTTTAGAAAATAGGTTCTGTTAGCCGCTAAAACTCAGCAGAACCTGTTTTGGACAGAGGATTTGAAATGGTTTTGGGGTATCATCCCAAGGCTTTAAGGTCTAAATTTTTGAAATAAAGTGTTTCAATGTTTTAGCTACAATGTTCACGTAGACCACTTTTGGAATAGGTCACTAAAAATAGGGGTTTTGGGCTATATAAAAATATGTGATAGAAGTGTCCCTTGAGGGCTGAAACTCAAGAGAGATTTTTAAAGGGGTTGATAGATATACATGTTATCTACAACCGTCATGTTTTGAACAAAGTTCGGATCTCATTTTAAACTATGGTTTTCAAGTCAGTAGTGTTGACTGGTTAGAAAATGACACACTGTTGTAAAATTGCAATATCTCGAGTTCTACTTAAGAGAATGAGTTGAAATTAACTTTGGATAAAAGATAACACAAAAATATAAATCTAACATAAAGAACATAGATCAATTTTCTACATTGAGTAATGGCGTTCCAAAGTTCAGGGCAGAAACATCTATGTTCTCAAAAATCAAGTCTCTTAGGGTCCAAATTTTCTATTTATGTTATGTCAAGTTTTTATTCCATTTCTTTGTATGATTGTGTTTTAGACATTAATATCAAGGCTCCAACACACTTAGAAGTTATCAAACTGAAATATAACAACATACAATGACATCTCTTATCACCCATAAACATAACAGTCCCAAATTTTCAACTACGATGCCTTTTCGGTTTGATTTCGGCACTCGATTCTTAGAGTGTTTAAAGGAATGTGTTGGAAAATATTTTGAGAGATATTAGACATAAGATTTAGAGATTTTACTTACTTGTTTGAAGGCTCAAGGGATGATGGTATGCAAGGATTTAGCTTTTGGAGAAACACCACTCCTTAGTTTCTTTTTCTTCTCATCCTTCTTTCTCCTTCTTCTCTCTTAAACTTGTGAAATACCTCAAGAACACTCAACCAAGCCTTTCTCTCTCTATATGGATGAACTATGAAGAGAAAAGGGAGGGTGTTTGGCTTGGTTTATATAGAGAAGGATTAGGGAATACAAAATTAATTATAAGTACTTTTTTTCTCCATTTTCTCTTCCACTTCACATGGGTTGAAATGATATGAGTTGACATGGTGCAAGTTTTGAGGCTTATACATCAGATTTGGGGAAGGGAAATATAGCTAGGGGCTGTTTGGAGGACAAAAACCCGACCCTACATCAATCAAGGGATTTTGTATTGGTTTTCGTGCCATTTTGTGCAAGAAAATGCTTTAAAAGTTAAATTGATGTATCTTTTTGGTGTCTTTCCTACTGAGACCTATTATTTTAGTATGTTTATGATAAATATAGTATTCTCATGTATTATTATAGTTTTCATAGCAATTGATTAAATAGATGTAGTTTTTTAAGTCAAATTAAGTTATTTTGGCAATATGTGACTTTTTGATTTATTTTGATGTGTATGAAGTTCAATAATGATTTGCTTATTTTTGTTAACTTATAATACTATATTATTCTATATATTACTTGCTCAACAAGTATTGGATCATCATAATGCTTGATTTAGTACCTTTCTCATCATTTTAAGTTAAAAAGAAAGCAAAAAGTTACTTTTTGGCATTCTTTCCAAGGTGGTCTGCCACTAAGGGGTAATTTTTTCATTTTTGAAGTTATTTTATTTTTTTCTACTTAATTGTACTTAAATCATTGATTTAGGATATCCATGCCTCAAAATTTAGATTTTTAAGATTTTTTGCTGTACTATGGGTAAAATGATCATTTTACCTTATTTATGAGGATTTTTGATTTTTAACTCATTATTTCATGATATTTACTTCATTTAGAATGTTGGGAGACTCTCCGGGTGTGGTTTTGTTATCTGAGTTTTGGACCTTTTTGGGGTTTTCAGGCCGAACTTAGGATTTTCGATTCGAGTTAGGGTTTTGAATCTCGTCCGTGCTCTATAGCCTTGTGGATTATCCGTCACTAATACTAGGGTCCGAGTAGGGTCGTTACAAATTACCCCCCTTAAACAAATTTTGTCCCCAAAATTTGCCTCGTACTTCATCGTATGGAAGGTTGAGGATGATTTACTAACATTATGCCTTCTCGTTCTCTAAAATTGTGTCCTTGTTTACTTGAGTCGTTCTTTATTGCAGGTGTGGATAAGGTCAAGCCCATATGTTCAGCACTTACCATAAAGGTTGTCTTGTCCTACTTAACACCTTAAACTAATTACTACCTAATTTTCAAGGATCATGCCACATAACCAGCTAGCCTAAAAAAGTTCGTATCTCTGTCACGTTAGTTAGCCTCTTCCCATTAACTGTTACTTCTACTTCTGTTGGGTCCACTTGAATTTCTTTTCCAAATATAACATGACCTAAAAATATCACCCGGTTCAACTAAAACTCACACTCACTAAGTTTTACCTACAACTTATTCTTTCTCAGGATCTTTAAAGAATCTTCAAATGTTCCCTATATTCCTCTTCACTCTGAGAATATAACCGAATATCGTTTATCAACACAATTACAAATTGGTCTAAAAAGCTTCTGAACACCTGATTTATTAAGTCTATAAACACAGCAGGTACAGTCGTTAACCCAAAAGGCATCACCACAAATTCATAATGCTCGTAACGAGTCCTAATGGCAGTCTTGGGTATATCTGACTCCCGCACTTTCAAGGTGTGGTATCATGATCACAGTCTATCATTGAGAATACATTGGCTCCAAAACACAGGTTACATCGAGTACGACTCCCACAAGCGATCATGTCTCTAAACTAGCCCACCACCGAAATTGATTTCAAACATTCTCCACTTCTGTCTGGAAAGACTGTCACTCTACCGAAAACCAGCTCATTGACATATTCAAATGTACATCGAAGACTACTTCCCGATTGACTAACGACTATTAACTCAAAATCACATCACCACTTTGTGTTGGACTACTCTAGCCTTACAACTACCAAGACTAATACCGCCACTTGAACCTAATGAGTCACTAGGGCTAAACATACCACACAAAGTAAACGCTACCCAGGTATATGCTTACCCATATGAGCCCAATCACAACCTCGTCACATATTTCTTTCACGTACGTACCATCTACCTTACAATCCTTTAACTGAACAACATTAACTCCTGATTATAAAGTTTCTTATCATCATCACTCAATCCCTTCACACATCCTCTTCCGTACAATCGAACCAAGAACCATTTTCGCACTTTAATTATTTTATCTTACCCACATTCTACCAAGACACTCGACTCACTCAGGGCCAATTACAAAAATCATACCCATAAATTCGTATAATCTTACTTACGCTTCCACTCTCCTCATCCAAGCACTTATTTCTCCTACGTACTCACATTGATTTTCTACGCAACTTCACCAGAAACAACAAAATCATATCACCCTTCAATTTCTCATACATAGAGTTCACATGCTCCTATAAGAAAATTTCTTCTCTATACCAGCAACATCTACTCACCAATCTAAACAAACTTGCTCTAACGGGTCACATCACAAAAAGTTTTCGAAAGTAACTTCCTTGCGACTCACATCAATACCACATCAGAAATCGAATACCACTCCATAAGAGTTACACAGTCTACACGCCAAATTAAACGAATACAAATTTATACTTTAAGAATCTACCATGTGAATAACTCAGTCTGTCTAAAATGCGTACTCCACCCTTCAAACAATCTTCAGCGTCAATGGGACTCACTGTTTCCACAAACTCCTTGGCACCCAAATCCTTGAATTGTTTAACTAAAGAGTTACTGGTCTTTGAGGTGATCTTGATAATCCTGATGACGAAGTCTGTAGTTATATGCTTCCATTTCCTCTCTAGTCTTTCCAAAGGTTGCTCTGTTCCTCTTGGCCTCTACCGTTTGTTTCTGACGTGCTAGAACGTTGGGTTTGAATGTCTCTTCCGATAACTGGATCGTTTTCTCAGGTGGTTAGTCATTCTAGGGTAAAACAAACACGATAAAAGATATAGTTGTGGTAATTACCTAGTCACATGACCTATTATGACTTGGTGGTTAATTCTTCATTAAGCTCTAAATGTTCGTTATTGTGATCAAGATTCTTCGTTCTTTGATAGTGATGGAAAAAATTCGGGCTCTAACACTTTGGTGGGAAGGCCGGTGTGAATATCGATGTATATAAACGTATCTCCTTTGCTAGCGTACTAAGGTTATCATGAGTTCAAGGTTGTTTTTCATTTTTTTTTGCTTTCTTACTACCAGTATGAATCTTTTGCTTCTCAGTTTATCGAATGGGTGGGTTAGCTATGAACTAGTCCGGGGAAGGTTGAATTTTGTCATATAGTGGTGTCGCGAATCCTTTGGTGTGAAGCTATCGTTTTTAACTTTAGATTGCTGATGGTATAATCTTATTTGTCAGGACCTTTGAAAATACAGTTAGTTCTTACTGACGATCGTTGTTACTCATAGATTTATAGGGCAAGGTTTTGAAGGTCGACAGTCAAAAACATGCGCGAGGTTAGAATATCTTAGGGTGGAACCCAGATGGTTCAAAGATATGTTGGATTAGGGCAAGGGGTCAAGGCTAAGGTAATCATTGTTGACCCAGAATGAGAGGTCGATTGAGGCTCAGACGCATTTGGAAATAAGAGTTAAACAACTAGTGAATATTACAAAAGGGATGTTCTCGGGACCAATCTGTGCAACATTAGATCTTGATAAAAGATATGTTTAAGCGATGGGTAGCCAAACTAGATATTTATCCTGAACTTACGTTAACTCAACGTACTTCAATTCAAGCATCCAAGTCGACTTCCGAGGTTAGGATTTTGAGAGTAAACAAAGAATTATGAAACTATCGCATAAAAATGTGGTATCAAGATCAAGAGAATTGTATGAGGGTAAAAGACTTTATCAACGTCGAACGTTCAAAACCGGTGTTATTAGGAGGGAGGACACACAAAGGGCTTCAATCGGGTACGAGATTTGTTATAAACGCTTGAGAAAGGAACTCATAGGGATAGAGTTGTGGGGTTCTAATGGTGGCTTTCGTAAAACTTAGGCTAGCCTGGGCGTTTCACCATCTAAGGGTTCGTTAGCTTGCCGATGGTTCAGTTGTCTATCAGCCATCCTAGGAGAGTGTTGATATTTGGGAGTTGTTTCAATTCTTAATTGTTTTCATGATTTGAGATCTTGTGGAACTTAATTTGAGATTATGAGATAGCTTATGAAGAATTCGACAACAAACATTTGCATTTCATTTTAATCACATAACCGGTGTACCGGTCTAGAAAGTTCACAGAACACATGTACAACATCCAACGAAAGAAAAGATACAATGCCTAACGCACTAAAGCTTAGATGAACAAATGCGGATAGAAGTAGCGGATAACTGAGTCACGCTACTACGTTGCCTCATAGATACTGTAGCAACGCTACCGCACTTCCATGTGCCAAAAGTCCTCCGGTCCCATGCGAGCCGTGTTGATTACGGTCATTGGTACCTCTAGGTACGTTTTCGGATTGTTAAAGTCGATTGCCTAGTCGCGCGGGTTGATGATTCCTCTCTTATCTCTTGGTTTATGTGTTTGCATCCACCTTGCATCCATCTTGTCCCCTAATAGCTCTTTGAATCCCGATGGTACCTTTAGACGATAGATGATCTCGTCACATCTCTCCAACACTCTTAATGGACCCATGTACCTCGGGAAAGACTCTGACTTTTTCCACTTCCACGTCCTTTCTGGGAAAACTCTTGCATACACCCGTTCTACAATACTATAGTCCTTGCGGTACTCTTGGCGGCTCTAGTAGATCACTACGTTCGTTACTTCATTATCGTCTATCTCCGGTGGCGGTGCCTCTAGTGGATCATAAAAGAAGGCGATGGCTCACTCCTCGTTCTCGCTGTTATCATCCTCAGGTTCCTCCTCGTCCTCCACCTCAACATCGGCCTCATTTCCTGCCTCATCTAGTTCTTCGTCTGCTTTTGCTTCCCTAGCCTCTTCTTCTTCATGAACTAGCCACTCATCCAGGAACATCTATGCTAACAAAAATACGTCTATCGGGTCTTGTTCTTCAATTGGTTCTTCCTCGGGGTCCGAGTCTTCTGGTTCAGGTGCTGCCCATGGTTCTCTAATCGGCTCTGCGTCGGACGCCATCCTGGGATGAGAGACGATTAGGAAGAGAAACTTAAGGTATGGATTTTATGTTTTTAGAATTATAAGTGATAATTTAATAATACAGACACTTTACAGAGCTTCAACGCTACAGAACTCTTAAACACTCTACAGAGCTTCAACGCTACAGAACTCGTAGTCTCCCATAACCCAAAGCCAGAAGGTTCACTAAACCTGGGCTTTGATACCAACTATGACGCCCCATCCTCCAAGCACATCGGTACATATATAAATATAAATAAAGGAATATTCTATCCATTCATTCATATTTATATATGTTAGTTATTACATCATAAATGAGTTCTAAACCGTTCAAAGTACTTAACTATTGTAGTTTCACCAAGAAATTTCAAAAATTACACTAACCACGAGAGAACTGAATGTAAGAACAAAAGTAGAGGTCTCGACTCCTCAGAATATATTAGCGGGATCCACGTGCTCTTGGAACTCACCCTGTTCTTCAAACTCTTCTTCTCCCTCTGGAATGACTTCCTCCAAGAACTTCTCCTCGCCTGTGGCACGAATTCCATGAGCCAAGGCCTAGAAGGAAAATACTTTAACCTTCTAACTAATCTCACGGCACAAAATTCACCACTACGCATACCATATAATACCGAGTACAATTTATAGTCAAAAAGATAGACAAATTTATGCTAAGATAGCAGATAAGCCAATAAACATGTGCATATGAGATGCCGTGTATGTAATGCAGATGCCCAACCCAATATGTACCTAGATTATAACGGGAATTTCACACTAGGAATCACCAGAGTAGACTTTCACGGGTATTTGATCACCAAAGCTATCATCGCGCCTCGTTGCAAATCGTAACCGCATCGCCGGGCGTCATGCCACGGCTGTTTTACTCAATAGCAACGATGTGGGGTCCGCGCCATACTCCAAGCCAATAATATTCAAAAAACTATTTCAAACACCAGAGACGCACCCAAGGTGTATAAACCAAATTTGTAACATCGGGGACGCACCCAGGGTGTACAAGGGGAATTCATCTCAAGCGGTTTGTCCCACCTTAAGACTCGTGATGCCTTCATCGGTGTCAACCTAAAAGTCCAAGCTATTAAAATTATAATGCTAGCGACGAACCCATGGTGCCCAATAACATCCATAAACTATTTCAAACACCTGGCACGCACCCAGGGTGTATAAGCCAAAATCATTTCAAACACTGGGGACGCACCCAGGGTGTATAAGCCAAAATCATTTCAAACACCGGGGACGCCCTAGACTTAGAATCAAGAACGACAATCCCAATACAGCCCATCTCATCAAAGGTTTTCACAAATGGACTCCAATATGCCAGAATGCAAGTGACAATGTCATTGATGTTTGGTATGGATCTCAAATACAACCATCTACAGCATGACATCAACTAGCATGACAAGATTCATGGTATAACGCGGAAGCATAAGGTACAAGTATGTGAAGCACGAGCTACAATTCTGAAGATATGATTCAAACATAATATCATGAGTTCTAAACCATCATACATTCACTTAGAAACACTTATCAATTAATTCAAATCGGTCATCATACAAAGACACGGGTCTCATAGCAAAGGGTACTTAACAATACACTTAACAACTTTTAAGGCCAAAAATCAAGTATTAAATTAAAAGGACCGACAAGATTTTGGGGTATCTAAACTTGGAATCAAGTTATAATTTTTAAACACAATTTAGAAAAAACTATTTCTACTTCTCTCATATTTAACACCAAGGCCAAAACCTAAGGTAAAAGGGTGAACAAAACATTCTAAAGTAAAAACGGTTCAGCACTTTTCTCAAGATTTTACCAAAAATATGCTTCTGTTGGTCTCGGCTTTGGGGTATCTGATCAAGTCCAAATGAGCCCCTATTTGATTATGTTCTAGTTCAACATGTGCCCTACAAGCTTTATGTTTAGAGCTAAGGGTAGTTGTTTGGAACAAGTTATACTTTTTGGCCATTTTAGAAAATAGGTTCTGTCAGCCGCCAAAACTCAGCAGAACCGGTTTTAGACAGAGGGTGTGAAATGGTTTTGGGTATCATCCCTTGGCTTTAAGGTCTGAATTTTTTACATAAACTGGATCAATATGTTAGCTACAATGTTCATGTAAACCACATTTGGAATAGGTCACTAAAAATAGGGGTTTTGTGCTATATAAAAATATGTGACAGAAGTGTCTCTTGAGAGCTAAAACTCAATAGAGATTTTAAAAGGGGTTTTGACCTATTAAAACGCAATATTTTGTGGTCATATTTGGTGGTTAGATAGATATACATGTTATCTACAACTTGCATGTTTTGAACAAAGTTCGGATCTCACTTTAAACTAGGGTTTCCAAGTCGGTAGTGTTGACTGGTCAGAAAATGACACACTTTGATAAAATTGCAATATCTCGAGTTCTACTAAAGAAAATGAGTTGAAACCAACATTGGATGCGGGATAACACAAAAAGATAAATATGGACATAAAGAACATACTTAGATCAATTTTCTACATTGAGTTATGGCGTTCCAAAGTTCAGGGCAGAAACATCTATGTTTTTAAAAATCAAGTCTCTTAGGGTCCAAGTCTTCTACTTATGTTATGCCAAGTTTTTGTTCCATTTCTTTGTATGCTTGTGTTTTATACATTAATATCAATTCTCTAGCACACTTATAAGTCATCAAACTCAAAGATAACAACATACAATAACATCTCTTATCACACATAAACATTGCAGTCCCAAATTTCCAATTACGACGCCTTTTCGATTTGATTTCGGTTCTCAATTCTTAGAGTGTTTAAAGAAATGTGTTGGGGAATATTTTGAGGGATATTAGACATAAGGTTTAGAGGTTTTATTTACTTGTTTGAAGGCTTAAGGGATGATGGTATGGAAGGACTTAGCTTTTAGAGAAACACCACTCCTTGGTTCGTTTTTCTTCTCCTCCTTCTTTCTCCTTCTTCTCTCTTAAGCTTGTGGAATACCTCAAGAACACTCAACCAAGCCTTTCTCTCTCTATATGGACAAAATATGAAGAGGAGAGGGAGGGTGTTTGGCTTGGTTTATATAGGAAAGGGTTAGGGAACACAAAATTAATTATAAGTACCTTTTTTTCTCCTTTTTCTCTTCCACTTCACATGGATCGAATTGATATGAGTTGACATGGTGTAAATTTTGAGGCTTATACATCAGATTTGGGGAAGGAAAATACAGTTAGGGGGCTGTTTGGGAGACAAAAACCTGACCCTACATCAATCAAGGGATTTTGTATTGATTTTCGTGCCCTTTTGTGTAAGAAAATGCTTTAAAAGTTAAATTGATATATCTTTTTGGTGTCTTTTCCTATTGAGACCTATTATTTTAGTATTTTTATGATAAATATAGTATTCTCATATATTATCATAGTTTTCATAGCAATTGATTAAATAGATGTAGTCTTTTAAGTCAAATTAAGCTATTTTGGCAATATGTGACTTTTTGACTTATTTTGTTGTGTATGAAGTTCAATAATGATTTTTTTTGCTTTTGTTAACTTATAACACTATATTATTATGTATATTACTTGCTCAACAAGTATTGGATCATCATAATGCTTAATTTAATACCTTTCTCACCATTTTAAGCTAAAAAGAAAACAAAAAGCTACTTTTTGGCACTCTTCCCATGTTGGTCGGCCACTAAGGGGTAATTTTGTCATTCTTGATGTTATTTTTAAGACTTTTTTCTGTATTATGGGCAAAATGGTCATTTTACCCTATTTTATAAGGATTTTTGATTTTTAACTCATTATTTCATGATATATATTTCATTTAGAATGTTGGGAGACTCTCCGAGTGTTAAGATTTTGTTGCCTTAGATTTGGACCTTTTTGGGGTTTTTAGGCCGAACTTAGGGTTTTTTTATTCTAGATAAGGTTTTGAACTTCGCCCATGTTCTATAGCCTTGTGGACTATTCGTCACTAATACTAGGGTCCGAGCAGGGTCGTTACATTCCACCTATTGATGAAGGAAGTTTTTGGTTAGACTTTTGCATTTATGTTTTAATTTTTTTTTTCTTGTGCTGATCCAAATTTTTTGACTAGAAGGATTCTTAATTTTTTAGGTTTTTGATGAATAGTTTAGGACGACTTCCAAAATAGTTGCTTCAGTGGCTTCAGTATACTTGAACCGTCATTTTATAGTTGGTGTAATGTAACGACCAAAGTTAACTACTAACCTAATAACTTGAATAAATAATCCAACATTGTGGTTCAAAAGTTTAAGCTCAAATTATTAGTAGTAGTTCACAAATTTATTTATATACTAAACATAATTTCTATCTACTATCGATGTAGGATAAGGTATCACAATATCTTTCAGTTAAATACGCGATGTCCTCGTTGAGTGGCTCAAGTTCTTCCCTTGGTTGGAATGTGGATAACAAACCATTAGCAGACATAGAACATCCCATAAGCATGCAAAATGTATACAACCTCAGGGTTTCTACTTCTCTCCGAAGCCTTTACTCATGTATCTACACCGCCACGAAACCTTACATGGAAACCAAGGTTGGCTCTAATATTATTTGTAACGATCCAAGTGAATTACTGATCCTATAACTTGGATAAAGAGCCTAATAACGTAGTTCAAAATATTTAATCCCAAGTTATTTATAGTAGCTCACTTATTTTATTATATATCAGACGTATTTTCTATCTTCCACTAAAGTGGGATAGAATATTACAATTATTTATTCAAGTTTTAGGTCAGTGATTCACTTGGGTCGTCTTGCCGAATAACTTAAACAAAGAGCCTGACAACGTTCTTCAAAATTTTTAAATTCAAGTTATTAGTAGTAGTTCACTTTTATTTTATTATATAGCAGATAGATTTTTTACCACCCATCAATCTATCGATGTGAGATGGAGTATCTAAACTTGGATTTTTAATTATTTCAATATATCATTTGTTCTTTTTTTTTTTTTTGCTGCAGTGATATTATAACTGGAATGTTCCAACTCCATGAACAAAAGTTCACTCATGGAATGCTCTCAACCACAGATATAATGATTGTGAATGGGTCGGCAAAACTGGGCTTGATAAGAAATAAGCCCTTAAAGAATCAGAGTTCTACCCTCCCCGAACCTTATGTTAGCAATGATTTCAGAGATTTGGAGAACGTATTTCTGAACATACTTGGTAATCGTAGACATCACAAGGAGCTGAAGCATTTTCATCAGAGTGCACGCGTCAACAACAGGTACGTAAGAGCTTATTGTGGATTTTTCATTTCCAATTTTCAAGAAAAAATTATATCACCACGTAAATATTTCCTTTTTCTCACTTTCACTATTTTTCTATCGTCAGGATTATGGATGAAAGGGTTAGACATCATCGGACTTTGTCACCACTTTGCATGGTTTATTTTTATTTTTATTTTTATTTTTATTTTTATTTGTTTGAGAAGAAATTTTTTTGTTTTTTATTTAGAGGAAAGCTATCAACTTAACCATTACGATAGAAATTGAAAATATATCAAGAAATTAGAATCAACGTGTTCACGCCAATCCCGAGTAATTTGGAGTCCTAGGCACAAATTTTAAAATGAACACTACAAATTTTTAACAGAATTTTGAATTTTAATTTGTTACTTATTTCTAAATTTTTTTATCAAGAGTTCCTACAATTGAGATTGAATTATTTTTTTTATTTTTTGTGTTTTGTTTAGATCCAAACAAATACTTTCTTCGAGACATTTTATAAAATTCTTCAAATTAAATAAAGAACATAAAAAACTAATTCAACATAAAAACAAAAATGCCCACAATTGAGACAAATCAATAATAACTGTGTACATAGGAAAATAAAAAATGCAGACAAATACAATTTATATGCAAAATGCACATTACGCATACAAAAGTGAAGAATAAAATTATAACAAATTGTATTACAGAAAATTTTGTGTTTATCCAAAAAAAGAAAAACTTGTTTCAGTTTGGCTCTTTAGTTCTAATAGGCCTTTTACTTAGTAATTTTTTATAAGACCTTATAAAAATATTAAAAATTTGAAACTCTATTTTTTATAAAAAAAAATATTGGGGATGCAAATCGGCTACCTTGTGGCCTTAGCCACGGGAATTTCGTGACAATACCCACTTTTTCAAGAGTATGCAATGTTAGGAACTATTTTTTCATTTGCTCACAATAAAAAGAATGATCAAATAAATAAAATATGAATTCTAATCCCAAGATTATGCCAAAATTTAATTGTTTATTTTAAAAAATATATTAGTCATTTATTTTTCAAAAAACAAAAGTAATAAAATTATGTGGCAAACGATGTCAAATAAATTTAATTTTTTTATGTGAATAATATAATAGGTGAACTTTACAATATGAAATGTTCAGTTAAAAAATTAATATCATTTTATAGTACACAGCAAATCCTATTGTACCCAAAGCACAATAGGTACCCGATAAGGGTGCAAATGGCGTATCCCTTAACAGAATAATTGCCAAACCCTGTCACCTATTCCTTTATAGTTCCTATTAACATTGTTATTGTGATATCTCATTCCACATAAATGAGATATATAAATTATATATAGTATAAATTTTTTTTTAAGAAACTACTAATAACTTAGACTTCAGCATTTTGGGTTGCGTTGTCGAGCACTTTATTCAAGTTATTGGGCTAGTGGTCTATTTAGATCGTTATAAATAGTATCAGAGTCAATCATGATTCCTATTTAGGGTTCCGTTGTGGTGTGGATGAGGAATAGAGGTTTGAGAGGGATAGAAACCCGAGTTTATATATCTTATGCGTGCTTATAGACTGATTTATGTCTGTTAATGAGCTGCTATCCACATCTCAATCATTAAAAGAACTTGGGCTACGCGATGAAGATGTCGTATATTTGAGTAGGCTGGGGATATTATGATACTTAATCCCAAATCTTTAATAGAGAGAAATTAAGTTTGGTCTATAAATAAACTTGTGTGCTACTACTAATAATTTGGGCATAAGCATTTTGGACTGCGCTGTTAGGCTATTTATTCAAATTATTGAGTTAGTGGTCCATTTGGGTCGTTAAAGTTAGAGTTTGTAGATTCTGATCATGTAGCACTTTCGTCTTTATATACAAGACTTATTTTTTATTTTTCATCGATATTGTGAGGGAAGGTATCGAACCCATCCAACTATTACATTCATTAATACTATACAGGGTTAAAGATTATGATCTATAGGTCCCATCCACGCTGGATAGATAGGTTCGAGATGTTGTCCACGTGTGCCTGCAAAAGAAAAGAGGTGAGAATGACCCGCTGGTGTCTTTATCGGTTGGCCCTCAGACAATCGGATTAGAGCTCGGAGTTTAAAAGAGAAAGGAAGATGAGAGGGTATTATGGCAGAGCTTTAGCTCTGATAGAAGTGACTACATACTTATGTTGTGATTTACAGGCTTTTTATAGGGAAACACAAACTTGTCGCAAGGTTGGTCATTTGTCCTAACCCGACTCGAGCTCGGTCGGGTCTTGTTCTTTCTCTGCTTAATCATGCTGCTAAAGTTGTGTTATGATTACTGCCTGAGTATTTATTTTGCCATGTTAGACATGTCTTACTTACTCTCAGACCGTATAAGGGATCTAACTAACCACTCCTGACACCCTGACTCTAAGGATTGCTCAACTGCCCCTGACACGACGACGGTGAGTCAATCCGAGGTGTCTTTTGAGCTCGGATGATAGTGCCTTGGGGCCCCACCTACTCGACCTACGCTAGTCAAGATGTTTATTCTCCTGGACCTAGTTATCTACCTACTACACGAGCTTGGGTAGCCGAGCTACGTACTGCACTCGCATAGGTACTCAACCCACTTTTATTTTCTCCTGCTCGGGTCTATTGAAAGTTGAGTTGGACTTCTATTACTGATGTGGATGTCAAGTTGGTTATCTGATCACTAGACCTCCCTCAATTGCCTCCACCACCTTGTCATTGCTCGAACTATCGGGCTGCGACGGAGGTGATGAGTCACTAAACGTCAACCGTCGCCTTACTAGATTTCAAGAAACATGCTAGACATACTTTGCTGATGTGTCATTCCCTGATGGGACATGTCTGTCCACGAATAATTTGTCCTAGACACGTGTCATACCCTTATTGCTTTCAGTGGGTGGGAAGTCAGGATTACAACCCTGTGGCTTGGAAGTAGTAAACAAGCTTCCTATATGTCATCACCAAAGTAAGAGCAAGCTTCTCCAGGGGAGGTTTCAAGTTCCTGCATTCAGAAAGGTGTGGCTTACATAATAAACTGGCCTCTATTCGGACCCGTCTAGCCTGATTAAGGTCGCGCTAGCCAAGTGCTCGGAGACAGCCATGTATATGTATAAAATTTTGTCTAGTTGGGGTTTAAAAGGAGGGGAGCTGTGACAAAGTACTCCTTTAACTCTTAGAGTTCTTGTCTACATTCTTCCCCCTGTACAAATTTTTTGCCCTCTTTTAGCAACTGAAAGGAAGGCCTGCACTTATCTGATGATCAGCTGATGAAGCGGTTGAGTGCAGTTGCCATTGTAGTCAGCCTTTGAACATCCTGAACAATTCTGGGCAGTCGTATATTCTGCACTGTAGTCATTTGATTTGGGCCAGCTTCTATTCGCCTCCTGCTCACCAGGTGGTCCAAGAACGTACCTGACATGACTCTAAAGGCACACTTTAATGCGTTTAGCCTCAGTCTTGAGGGTTTTAACACCTCAAAAGTTGTATTTAGGTCGTCCAGATGGTTGTCCTCATGCCTTGCCTTGACCACCATGTCATCGATGTAGATTCTATGTTATTGTCGAGTATGGGCTAAAACATTTTGGTGATAAGCCTTTGATATGTGGCACCAGCATTCTTTAGGTCGAATAGCATCACATTGTGGCAGTATAGACCTTGAAGAGTGATGAAACTCGTCTTTTTCTAGTTGGCTGGGCTGAGGGCAATCTGGTGCTAGCCCCTGTAAGCATCCAAGAAACTCAACTTCCTGTGCCAAACACTTGAGTTTACCAATTGATCAATCTTGGGAAAGGGAAATGAGTCCTTGGGATAAGTGTTGTTAAGGTGGTAAAATGAACACACAGCCTCTACTTTATGTTCTTCTTCTTAACAACAACGGTATTGAAAACTCAGAGTGGGTATTGTACCTTCCTTATTATGTTGGCCTCAGATAACTTTTTCACATCTTCAAGTACGACCTCTGCATGCTATTGTGAGGATTTTCTGTCATGCTGTACCATGGACTTGTGGGCCAGATTGACTTTGAGCTGGTGTTGGATAACCTCTGGATCGGTTCTCAGCATCTCATACGGTGTCTAAGTGAATACCTCAATGTTTGACTTCAGAAATGCCACCAAATCAACTTCTTCTTGCTTAGTTAGACTTGTGCTAAGCAAGAAAAAATGATATGGGTCACCCTCTTCAAGCACGATCTTATTGGGGAGCTCCACAACCTTCTCAACTGGCACTCGGCCAATGTCTTCAAGGACCGGCCTTTCCTGCACCTCTATAACACACTTGCTAATCATTGGATGAACTGGCCTTCCCACGAATTGCTGCCATCAAGCACTGCTAGGTCATATCTTGAATCCCTCTAATGGTCTCTACCCCCTTGGTGGTTGGAAGCTTCAGCACTTGATGATATGCTGACGGGATAGCCTTTAACTAATATAACCATGGCTGCAGTTGGAAACTTCAGCACTTGATGATATGTAGATGGGATAGCCTTCAACTGATATAACCATGCCCTCATCATTATGGCATTATACGATTAATGCACATCCACCACTAGGAACTCAATGTTCTTTGTTTGTGTTCCCGCCTTGACTGGCAAGGTAATTCAGCTCATGAGGAGGATTGGTTGGCCGTTAAAATCGACCAGGGGGTATACGACCTCTGATGGTCCTCATTCTTATACCCCAATTTGTAAAGAGATCGGCATACATTACCTCGGTTGAGATGCCTTAATCTATCAAAATGTGTTTAATGTCATACCTTCGAATTCGTAGAGTTACCACCAATTCATCGCTGTGTTGCTGCTCGACCCATTTCGTATCAGCATCTGTAAAAGTAAGGTTGCCAGTAGAGTATTCATTTCTTGGCACCTTCCTTTTGCTCAAATCTGTAGGCCCGAGCAAGGTTTACATCACTTCTCCCTTGTGAGCGGCATCCCTATCTTTGACCTGACCTCATTTTTCATTCTTGCTCGAGGTGCACCATTTTTTACGTTGGTCGTCCTTGCCAATTCTTTGGAGGTGGTCACTTACTCAGCTTGAGTGGCTGCATGCTCTTTAGCCCTGGTTTTCTCTTTGTTAATGAATTAGGCGAGGTGGCTAGCCTTCACTTCGTCTTCTAGGAACCTCTTGAACTACTTGCAATTCTCATTCAGGTGTCCATGATCATGGTGATATGAATAGCATACTTTCTCATTCCTCTTACTTGGGTCCCCTAACATCTTAAAGGGCTATGTGAACCACTGTTTATTCTTGATCTGGGAAAGGAGCTTGTAGATCGACTCCTTGAAGATTATATTGGCCACCTTAAAGCTGGCCTTTGGCTCCTCCCACTCTTTCTCTCTTCCAAGTTTCTTCCTGGCCTTCCTGCTTTCTTTCATTTTAGCCCAACCCCTTTTGACCTGCATGGGCACCTAATCCATTTTTGATCATCCAGACCTGTTCTTCGGTAGTGGCCACTTACTCGGGTTGAGCGGCAACGTGCTCCTCAGCTCTGTTTTTCTCCTTGTTAATGAATTAGGTAAGGTCCCATCCAAAAAAAAATGAATTGGCTAAGGTGGCCAGCCTTCACTTGGTCATCTAGGAACCTCCTAAACTGCCTGCAATTCTCAGTTAGGTCTTGTAGACACCCCACTCTGACCAAGCCAAATCATAGGCATCCGTCTCGAATGCGCTCCAATGACGAAAGAATGAGAATCAAGCTCGGAGATACTCCTAAGCAAGCGAAAACACAAAAACCATCGAACATGGGTAATAGTGTTAGCCGTTACCTTTGTGTAATGCCTTTCCATTGTATAAGTTGGACTTGGGAGATTTGAACTTCCTAAGGGGCTCTATTCCATCCACCTCCCTCGTAAAAAAGGAGAGGCCAAGATTTACTCAAGCACCCATTATGTAACGTCTTTTTCCGACCTGATAGAGGGGTGGTAGAGCCTCCCCTCGAGCTGAAGGTGCAACCACTACTTGAGTTCCTCTTGTGACCTTAAGCACCCTGAGCTGGGTTCACATCACTTATCTTTTGTGATTTGCCTCCCTAGTTTGTGACCTAGCCTCATTTTCGTTCTTGCTCGAGGTGCGGCATGTGTAATGTTGATCATCTTGGCCAGTTCTTCTGTGGCGACCATTTGCTAGGCTTGAGCAGCTGCATTCTCCTCAGCCCTAGTTTTCTTCTTATCAATCAATTAGATGAGGTGGCTAGCCTTCACTTGGTCTTTTAGGAACCTCCTGAACTACATGCAATTCTCAATTAGGTGCCCATGATCTTTGTGATATGAACAATGCACTTTTATATTCTTCTTACCCGGGTCCCCCAACATCTTGGAGGCTATGTGAACCACGGTTTGTCCTTGATCTAGGGAAGGAGCTTATAGATAAACTCCTTGAACACTGTATTGGCCACCTCAAAGTTGGCCTCTCTCTCTCTCTCTCTCTCTCTCTCTCTCTCTCTCTCTCTCTTCCCAGTTTCTTTTTAGCCTTCTTACTTTCTTTCCTTTCAACTCTACCCTTTTTGACCTGCACGGGCACCTTAGCGGTAGGTACTTCCATAACTTTCTCGTCAATTCTCCGCATGAGCTATACCAGTCGTCGGCCTCTTGGTGAGGGACTGCCTTAGTGTATGTGTTTTCTCCAAATCGAACTTGAACTAGGCCATGGCTAGCTACTCATTGCAATCGTCGATGTCGTTGAATGTTTCCCAATATTGCCCAACACAAAATGTTAAGCTCTCGTTCTCTGCTTTCTTGGGGTTGAGGAGGGAGTTGATCTCTCTAGGCTACCTGATGTTTGTGATGAACCTTGTCGCGAATAGCTCGGCCATCTGCTTTCAGCTCCCCACTGATCCAATTAGTAGTTTGTTAAACCACCTTAGCGTAACTTTCCCAAGGCTGAAACAGAACACCCAGCACATCAGGGCGTCATTCCTATTCCATAGGGCCATCATCTACCTATAGTGTCTGATACGGCGCATGGGGTCTGTCTTTCCATCGTATGAGTTGAACCTGAGAGATAGGAACTACCTGGGGGGCTCCATTCTGTCCACCTCCATCGTAAAAGGAGAGGTTGAGATTTGCTCAAGCGCCCGTCGTGCAACGTCTTTTGTCGATCTACTGAAGGGGTGGTGGAGCTTCCCTCGAGCTAAAGGTGCAGTAACTGCTTAAGGTCCTCCTACTCATCATTTTGTCTGAACTCAAGCCTCGTTTGATGGGCTTTACCCTTTTATGGGTTGGCTGTTAGGGCATGAGTGTTGCTAGAGGTTTGTATCTTACCAGATCTTTTCCTCTTGGACCCAGATATGCGATTTCTGTACGAGGCAACTTCTCTGTGGCTCACCACGTGGTCAACTCTCCATCTCACACCTTTGCTGGCCTGAGGTGGATCGAGTAAAGCACCTCCACCTCAGCTTACTTGAGATGGGTCTAGTTGAGCCTCTGGTTCGGGTGTTTGGTCTAGATGGACCATGGTCTCACGCTGCTCCCTATACAGGTTAGTGAGCTGCTTGTCACGTCTTTCCAACACATCTTGGTATTGCTCCACCACTCGTTATAGAGAGTAGTGAGGTGGATGGTCTCTCTAAGACGGCGTGGTCTAATGGGAGCTCTCATCGTGGGTCTTTTTCCTCCTCTGGTCTACTCTTGATCCACTTGTGTGGATTTTTGAGTGAACTAGTTGACTCCTTCTCTAGTATCTCCTTGGGTGATGAGTGGAGTATGATGCCTCTGCATAAGGCATAAGATGCTCTCTCCGTTCGTTGTAGGCGTGGTTCTTCTGGCTAGCCATAAAGCTGTTCTTTGTAGACTTTTCACAGACGGTGCCAAATTATAGAGGGTTAAAGATTGGGATCCACAGGTCTCATCCATGCTGGCTAGATAGGTCCAAGATGTTCTCCACATATGCCTACACAAGAAAGGGGTGAGAATGCCCCGCCGGTGTTTTTACTAGTGGGCCCTTCGACGAATGGATTATAGCTAGGAGTTTAAGAGAGCAAAGAAGTTGAGTGGGCATTTTTGCAAAGTTTTGGCTTTGATAGAAGTGAATGCATACACGTGTTGTGATTTGCTTGGTTTTTATAGGAAAACTTGGACTTGTCCCAAGGTGGGTCATTTGTCTTGTCTTAACCCGACTCGAGTTGGGTCGGGTCTTGTACTTTCTCTATGTAATCCAGCTGTTAAAATTGTGTTATAATTACTACACGTAATGAGTATTCTTTTTACCATGTCAGACTCGTCTTACTTACCCTCAGACCCTGTTGGGGCTCTGGCCAACCATTCCTGACACCCTAACTCTAAGGGTAGCTGAACTTCCCCTAACACGACAACGGGGTGTGAGTCCTAGGTGCAGGTCTACTGGGCTCGGATGCTAGTGCCTTCGGGTCCAACCTATTCGACCTGCGTTGGTTGAGGTATTCATTCTCCTGAACATGGGTAGCCGAGCCACCTACTGTACGCGCATTGGTAACCGGCCCACTTTTATTTTTTCTAGCTCAAGTCTACTGAAAGCTGAGCAGGACTCTTATTATTGACATGGATTCAAGGTCGTTTATCTGATCACCCAACCTCCCTCAAATAGTATGGCCAATAACAAAAAACCAAGCAATCTTTCATATTTGAGAGTCACCCAAACAGCCTTACCTTCAGCTAAAACAAGTTTCGACCCCCTTTATCAAGGATTGAGAGACCTCCAAGAGCAATTGGATACAAAGAAACTCAATTACCCCAGCAGAGATCTTCTTAATTCCCCCACATCTAAGTTCACAAACTCACCAATTCGATTTCCAATCAGTATTTTCACAACTTGGGTTGATCATTCCAATAAGAGGCAGATCGTGAACTTGGGCCCAGAAGAAAGCTTAATTAAGAAGAACATTGTTTGAATGTTTTGATATCCCACCAAATTCCTCTAACATAATCTAGCATTTATCAAAATTCCATGGGCTCAAAAGAAACACTTTACCCTCGTGCAATACTGGAAGCGAACTTGAAAACAAAATCATTATCACCTATCTTCTTAATGTGAAGAGGCTTTTCGGGGTTTCTAGTTTTGCTTTATTATATTTTTGAATTCTTGCTCTCTCTTTTTTTGGGTAATTAAATGAATTCTGGCTTTTAATTTGTATGTACAATGTTGACTTGAGAATTCACCCCCAAAACAAAGATTCTGCAGTACTATAGCTCAGTCATCTAGTAGTGGAGCTGGAGCTGGAGCATCTACGAGTACTACCTTGTCTAATTCGCCATCTCTTAGTTTCAATTTCTTCCACACGGAAACCATATCCTCCTCCATAATACTATAGAATGAATATTGAGCCAACCAAGCGATTCACCTAAGCCCTAACGTATAATTCAATATTTAACTCAGAAATAAAAGAGAGAAAGAATTGGTTTGCCAGCTCAATTAAAATAGAGATAAAACTGGTTGATTTATGAAAAATCTCGATAAGATATATGAGTCTGCTCACCGATATCATTATCCTTATTTTCAATGGCAATGCTTTATGTCACCAAATTTTTTTACTGTTTTATATCATCATGGGTGTATGTATAATGTATGCCAAGATAATACATTTCCACAATCAGTAAAGTTGTTCCAGGTTGCTAGCATCTAATAGTACTTTCTCATTAGAGCTCTTGAGTTCATTTGAAACTGGTAAAAGTTAGCCGAGTTAATTACTAATGATTTAATGTGTGTACTAGGTGCGATCTTGTATATATCTCGTGTTTGCCATCCTACGATGCATGCCTAGAAGATATTATTTCTCTGTTCTATTTGGTTATTATATATTTTCATAGAAGAATTTTTGAACGCCAATACTTTTACTTTTCATTTTCTGTGGGCCTTTCTGTTACTGTTGTATTTTGAATTAAAATCTGGAACTAATTGGTTAAATAGGCGAAGTCTGGCGAAATTGTATTTCCATCCCATTCTGATGTATCGAGCGGAAAGATTTTTTCTACCCATCAAGACACACATCAAATATGTGTACGGAAAGAGGAACAACAAAGCCTACGAAATTCTGTTTGGTAGGAAAAACAAATGGATTTCAGAAGTCAGAAAATATAGGCGCCAAGAACCGGGTTACGAGGAAGTTCTACGACATGAAGATCGACCGTACATAGATGATGGGAGGGGTCAGTTCAATTTTGTAAGGAACAGCATTGTCCACATCAATCAAAAGCTCACCCCCCCAAGGGTTAGTTTACACAAACTGCATCTCTTTCTTTCACTCATGCATACTGAAAAATTCTATAATACTAATCCATCAAAATATATGTACATCTCCATTGTTATGTTATTTTTGGTTGATTGGAATAAACAGTTGAATGGAATGGAATGGAATGGAATGGAATGATCGATCATTCCCTCATAACACCAATGTACACTCCAAAGATTTATCATTCCATTCCTGTACTAAACCGTTCCATTGAACCAAACACTATCCAAGGGCATGCATATACTTAAGAAGACTGACTAACTAAAATTCACTTTTTGCTATTTTAATTAATTAGCCCAATACACATAAAGCGGTCCCCACCAACCTCAGTAATTCCTTGCCATTTAAATTTAATTTTTGCTATAGTAACTCGTCACAAGTGGAGAGTCACTGTTCACTCACTAACCTAGCCTAATTAATCGTTAGTTAGTGGACACAGACTCTTCACTTTTTCAATTATTCTCGATGCGAGAAATTTAATATTATTTTTAATGTTAAAAAGCTTACTAAATATGAAAATAAATTGTATTTGGGATGAAAATAATATCTTTTACCTTTTCTAGTTTTTGGTCTAAATTTCTTAGTTTTTTGATTCATTGTTTTAAGAGGAATTTAAATGGCATATAAGTTTGAAACAAAATTTAAAAGAATTCACTAAAAACAAAAATAAGCTATATGGGACAACTTTTTCCAAACACCACCTAAGGCTCCGTTTGGTAATAAGAGCATAAAGTTCAAACTTTTGGTTTTTGGTTGAGTTAAACTTGGTTAGACCAAATTAAAAAAGTGAAACCATTTTTTTTTATTAGTGCAGATAGTCTAATAATTTTCTTAAGATAGGCATATATATTCTGCTGTTTTCCAATAGAACGTTATCAAATTCGTCGTATGAGGTTTTGGCTGATATATATACATTTTTTGTTTTGATTTTTATCACCTATGAGCTAGAAAAAAAAGCAGGATGAGGTGGAATGCGACTTATCCACGATGTTCCCAGATTTTTTTACAAGACTCTATGATTACTTCGACAAAGATGATATGGTAAAATAGTTGCAGGTATGGGACGATTATATAACGAAAGCGATGATGACACATTCAGTGACGGACATAACGCTACTTCTCCTCTCTAAGTAGAATTCGAGAAACTTTGTGATTGGATTAACTTTTGGATATTTAGATAACTAGCTTATGGATATTTAGTACACTTGGATTTGGTGATTTTCTTTTAAATACACTTCAATTTGAGATTATTTTTTGATCATTACTTACATTTTTTTATTAAAAATTATGATTTGAGATATTTGCTGTTGATAATTACTCTTCAATTTTGTATATATGAAATTAAGTTTAATTTGAATGGAATGTATACATTTCTATAATATAATACTTTCTAAGCACACGTGAGATGGATTTTTATATTGTACATTTCTAAAAGAATTTAGATAGAGACACGTAAGTATAACCAGTTTGGATAGGAACAGGAATTGAAAAGTATAATATAATACTTTTGATGATGAACTTACTTGTGGACAAAAATTTACCATTAACGATATATTTTAATGTTTTGGAAAAGTATTAAAATTAAAAATACAATAATTACTTTTGTCGACAACTTTTATTGTTCGCAAAAGTGTTAAAGTAGTCTAGATAAGAATTATTTTTTTCCAATGGGTCACGTATTTACCGAAAAAAAATTTAGTTTATTGGCGATGCAAAATTATATTAGTAAATCCATCTCTTTTACCAATGTATAAACTATATATTGGTGAAACATTGTTCCAGCATTACCTTAACAATGAGCTAAAAATGCATTAATTTGTATTGTCAAACACTTTTACCTACGCAATTAGACTTTTACCGATGATTTTTATTGCATTGGCAAACTATTTTCTGTAATAGTAAATCTCAAAGCTTGGTGGTGCTCTTTTGTTCTTTCTTCAAGAAGTCGCTTCATCAAATCTTCTTGTTTTCTTCATCTTTCTAGCACATATAAGCTAAAAGTCAATAATATATATTTATATTTTTCATTTCATGCAAATCTTTGGCCCCAAATGCTCAAAGAATGTTCATACCTCATTTCTTTGCCATGAGATGATGGCATGAACCAAATACATTGCATTTCTTTTCTCTTTCTAGTTTAAACTCTTTTTATTTTGAGTTTTGATTCTTAAAAATGAACTATAACTCATATATAAACTATTTATATGAGGGTTAGATGCATATAAGGAAGAATCAAGGGCTCAAAGAGTCATTCATGTGTCATTTCTTACTCAGCCTTATGAAATTCTACGAAGATTTCGTGTTTTGTACAAATTTAATTTTAGGCCAATTCCCATCCCCTTGGTCTCTAAATTTTTTTGTAGTGTAAGTTAGGTGTCCCTTGCATGTACGAATGTTTGTGGATCCTAGTTTTAGGGTCTTTAGATTTTAAAAAATCATATCCCAAAATGGTTAAAATGCTATTCTGAATAGTTGATTTAAAAATTGTGCAATTTCTTGTAAAAAAAAATGCCTTTTGCATGAAATAAGTGGAGAAAGTAATATTTATGTATTATCTTTTCAAACCTACTAGAATCAATCGAAAAGTACAAATATAGAAAAAGTTATGCTATTTTCTCCAAGATGTGCTAGATCTAAACACTTTGTAGTTAAAAAAAATTTTCTCCCAAAATACTATGTATTTTTGGTTATGGTCAAGTCTCAGAATTCCCTAAGATCCATATTTATTTCTACCAAAATTTATCAAAAATTAAATTGTAGGGACCTGGTCCCTTTTTATTTTGATAATTAATTAAAATTTGTTATGAGACTTTTGGTGAAAAATGAAAGAGTACTTAATTTTGTGAAAGAATTAAAATTTAATTATGATAATAATTATATGTTTGGTAATGCATGAGAACAATTATTGTGGGTTATTTGGATAAGTTTTGAGGTGTTTGGATCAAGATTTAAACCACATATGATTTTCATTATTCGGGACACCTACAACGGAGGACTGGTCGAGCGGCCTTGGGTCTGCTCGAGCAGACTGTTGGCATAAGAAAATTTTCTTTTTCATTTCCTTCATCTCCCCTCACTCTCTAAGCATGAACCCAAAGCCCTAAAACTCCATTAGAGCTCCCTTGATCTCCTCTTAACCCCATTGGAGACCATTCCTTGCTCTCCTCTTGTTCATACACCGACTGGGAGATTGACATAAGCGTTGGAGGCTTCATCTCACCGAACGATTGATGGTTTTCGTTATTGGAGCTTGCTAGAGCTTGGTTCTTTTGAATTTGTCATCTAAGAGATAGAATCTAAGACTATTCTTGATCATTGTATGTATATGAATTGTTTATTTGTTGAATTTACATAAAAGCATGAAAAACTATATTTTTGAAACCCTAAGTTGGGGTTTGATGTCGAACCATGATTAATCTTGAGTTTATGGAGGATTTATGTTAAATCTATCATGCTATTGTTGTTGAAAGAACATTAATTTGTGAATTGAGAAGTTAGGGTTTTCATTGGGTTAAATCTTGAACAAACTTAGGGCTTTTAGGGTTGTTGAACTCAAATGATAAAATTGATGTGATTTTGGTAAATTAGAAGTCCTGTTAACCTATTCATGTATAAATTGTAAGAATTTTGATGAAACATGAAAACTATGAGGTGATTGATTGGGGTTTTTGAACTAATTTAACCTGATTGGGAAAAACATGAGGGAATTAGTAATTATTGATGATTTTAATCTTAATTGTGTTGGGTTTGACGAGAGGAACCGGGTTGACGGTTGAACTCGTGTTGCTATTAATGTGAATGATCTAATTAAGGTATCGTGTGAATTGATTGGATAATTAAGCTTTGACTTGAGTAGCTCATCGGTGAAAAATTGAAAACTTATGCATGTATGGTAGACCCTTCCATCGAGTTAATCTCTGTAAAAACGTGCTTTGGACGGCTCACCCATCGATGTTTTTGAGAGAAACCAAAAATGTGCGTTTTTCGTGTCGGGCTATAAAATGGGTATTTATCTATTGGACCTCGTATGACCCAGTTGTGATAACTATGCCTAGGTCTATAGGTGTCGTTTTGGTTTTGGTACTTACTTAAATCTATATGCGTATTGGATTTGAAAAACCTTGGTTAACAGTTGAGAGCAATTGAATGTATGGGAATCTTTGAAATTGTGGTAAATGTGGGATGAAATTGAAGATGTGAAAACCTTGAAATTGGTTTGAAAATGATAAGGCACTTGAAGACAAAAACTATGGTTTTCTATGTGAAAATTTGGTTGTGTAAATGGAAATTTGGCTAGAAATAGAATTAGATTTTGATAAAACGTTATCATGCATTTCACATAACCATCCTCGCATGTCATGCATTTGTTCATCTTTATTCTATTTTTTACAAGCCTTGTCTCATGTTATATAACACATTTCAGGTGATTGCGGGAAAAAAATGGCCGAATAAGAAGAGTAGTTGTGGTGACCTTTTTTAGTTTATTTTGATTAGAATTGCTTACATTTGTGGATAGATATTTTGGGAATTCAAAGTTGTAAATGTAATTCTTTTGATACATTGGATGGATGTATTTGGATCGATAGATACCCGCTTTATAAGGCTCCAAGGCCACGCACTCATGAATTGTATGTATGTGAGAACGTCCGGTTATTATTTCGGGTTTATCTATGCTTTTCGCATGGAACTCGATTACAGTAGAGGGCATGTGGGCTGCTTTCACTAGGGTCTTTCTGGAGAAGTACTTTCCAAGATCATCGAGGTATGCCTATCAGGAGGAGTTTTTCTCTCTCATTTAGGGGAACATGGCAGTGGTCTAATATGAGGCCAAATTTGCAAATTTGTCACGGCTTGCATCGAAGATGGTGGCAACAAAAGAGTTGCGCAACAAGCCATTTAAGCAGGGTTTTTGACCCTCCATCAAAGACAAGATTGCGGCTCTAGAATTCTCGGTGTACACAGAGCTAGTGGAGGCCGCCATTAGAGTTGAGAATGCAATGGTTGAGAGCCGTAACATCAGGGAAGGTAAGTCACAGTAAGGAGCATGAGTGCGAAGTTAGATGGGTGCCTGTTTAAGAAGCAAAAGTCAGGAGGTCTTAGTTCTTTTCCTACGGGATCCTAACAACAGCCACATTCAGCACCCGCACCATCTATTGCTTCATCAGGACGCTTTGAGCATCGGGAGATAGTTTGCTTCTCTTGCAAATAGCCGGGGCATCGCGCCATGGAGTGCCCACATATGGGGAAACAGCAGAGTCAGACTCTAGGAAGAGCCCCATTTTCTTGTTTCCAATGTGGCCAGGCAAGTCACTACGCTGGGATTGCTCTCAAGGAGGGAATGTTCAGAGTGCTTCAAGTGCACAATCATGGCAGGCATCTCAAGGACAATATAGCTATGGCTAGTCGTAGCAGTAGTCGGGGATGCAATTGACAAGGACCACGGGAAGGGCTACCTTAGCCCAGTTGGTGAGATAACCGAGAGCTAGGGGGAACAACGGGCAGAATCAAGGGAACTAGGGACAAGTGTACTCCCTTGCAGAGCCTAGTATTTCGATGGCACCTGCCATGCCGGATACCACAACTAGTCCATCGATCATTGGAGTTACCTTTATAGTGTACCGTTCTTAGTGTTAGGATTGTATACTAAAACCATGAATTTTATTTGGTTTAGTATTTAATTTTATATTAATAAAATTAAAATTTTCATTTTATGAGAATCTTCATGAGCAATGTATACAATATCATTTATTTAATATTATGCATGGATGTCATTTATTATGTACAGTATTTAATATGACATGTAGAGTACGATTTGCACACAAAAAAATAGGTTATAGGTTTTTGCAGAATATAAGTTGTTGTTCACAGTTTAGATGGATGTCACGCCCCAAACTCCGGGCCACGTGAAACACAAAGAAACAACCAAACGTACACCCAACCCGAGAATACACTAGCAAATAAACCATACATGTGTTGTATATAAACGCCAAAAGGCAACAGTACACGGCACCAACGCCCGAAAACATGTTATAACATACATGTAACAAAAGAACAAAAAGAAAAAACTACAACTCTTCTACCTCTTCAGCATCTCCAGATCAATTAGCGTGACCGGTACCTGAATAAAAACAAATCCCACACCGTGAGCCAAAGCTCAGTAGATTCTAAACAACACTTGCAGTATAAGCTAAACATGCTCGATAAACGAAGTGCAGTTTTTGATTCACTTTCAAGCCATTAAAACAGTTTGAAAACAGTTTTAGATCACGACTCACCGGAGCCAGAAAACCATTTTTCACATGCAAGGGAAAGCGAGGATAAAAACCATTTGTCGACTCATTAGAGCCCTGAAAACGATTCAAGTATTACGACTCCCGTAGGTCGATAATACAATTTTTAAGAAAAATTGGTCTATCCATCCCAAAACGAAATACATGTAATCTATGAACACGTGCCTCTTCAGGACCTCATTTCAGCCTTCAGATATCGCACACACACCCACACCCATGCCTCATCAGGATCTCGTTTCAATCCGTCAGATATCGCACACACACACCCGTGCCTCACCAGGATCTCGTTTCAATCCGTCAGATATCGCACACCACGCACGCAACCCATGCAACACATATCTTCACGGACTTTCACCGTAGGACCGCAGCCTCAATTAATGCATCTTCTCGGACTTTCACCGAAGGACCGCAGCCCCAAATACGCCGGCTTTCGCAGCCTACCTCATACATCCACACACGCACACGTGCATCATCAACTAGGATTTACATCTACTAGATCACAGATTCATCTAATCCATTTCATACACATATGCAAACCTAAACTAGGGTTTAAAACATATAACCATGTATCAACACAACGTTCCACAAACCATGTCACATGCCTATAAAACTCTAGATTTAAAGCATAAATCACGTTACACATAACGATATCACCTTATGTAATTCACTTACATATTCCGTACATGAATAAACATAGTTAAATTTGCACGTAACCATATAAATACACATCACGACGCCACACGTCATGTAACCGACATCCACTCACGGGACAACCCACACGACCACCACTGGCCCAAACACTCTCAACACGGCCATCACAGACCCACGACACTCACCCACGCCAACACAAACCCAACATCAACCCACGCACCTAACCTTGCATCAACAACCCGCATCTACAATGCACATCACCCACGAGGGAGACACTCAAACGCACACCCGAGGCCACGACACTACCCCCAAAACCATCACACAACCAACCGAACCCCAAAAGGAATTCACATGTATTTAAATCAAGTAATTTCCATAAATTAATCAATTGAATACCATAGGACACCAATCGGAAACCAAGGAACCAAGCCAAAACCACAAACCAACAGCCCACAGGTTCAATCGACCGAACCCCACCTCCAGTCTATGAAACACCCTATTAAAAAATCACAAAACGCCAAAACACACGGTTCAGTCGACCGAACCCAAGATCCAGACTTCAGTCGATCGAACCCCGTGATTCAATCGACTGAACCATGGCAAAAACCATTTATGAGCTACGGGTTTCTACATGTAAACCCCGATTCGAAGCCTCCGAACTCCAAACCAACATCAGAGAGCACCCACACGCCTAAACCTAACACCGAGACCTCAAAAGACACTCCCGACACCCGATTCCATCCACCAAAATCGCCAAAACAAGGTTTTAAACCCAAAAACCTAACATTAAAACAAATGCAGATCTACAGCAATCTACCCGTTAAAAACACACATGTTTATCCATAGCACCCTTATACAGCACTAGGGTCTAGAATCCTACCTCAGTGAGTTCAAAACGCGACACCTCGAACCACGTGCAAAATCGAGTTTTGCCGAAATCGAAATCTGATAGGATGGTTGCGTAGTCCACGACGCCAAAACCAAGGATCCGCTGTTAGATCGCTGAAAATCGAGCCCCGGGCCCCCGAGAACTTAGAGAGAAGGCAGAGAGAAAAATAAAAACTTATTGGAGAAGTTTTGAAAAATATCTTTATGAAAATATCTAACTCCAGATATTTATAAGCCCCCAAAATATTTTTTTTTTAAATTTTTTAAGAATCGCTCCACAACGGCCCACACCCCGGGGAACCTACGCCGCATGCATATCTAAGCCCGATCATGCATCAAAACCAATAAAACATGCTCGAATGAAAACACGTAACGCGCGTCCGAAAATACCAAAAAAGTAAATGGGTCAAGGTTTCACAACTCTACCCCCCTTAAAGGAATTTCGCCCCTGAAATTCAACTCATTGTCAAAACAACAAACCGTCGATCGCAACAGACACAAGCACACGAGATGGCCAGCCAAACCATTCCTAGGATATAGTCAAACAAGGCTAGGCATCCTAGATAACGACCAACTGTCTCAAGGACTCGGGATCTACAACACTCCCAACCTCACATCATCACCCACCGCTACCTCAACACAGCACACCATCCACGGAATCCATAGCCAACCCCAAACAGATGCAATGATAAAAACTGACCCAAAGCTTGCAGACTCAGAAAGTACCTCTGCTCGCTGAAGGCATATCAGCATCCTCCGGCACGACCAGTACCCTAAATGAACCGCTTCCTGAAAGAGAATACACTCGGGGGAACCCCACTCCGTCCTGCCTGCCATAACTCGGCGCTGTCGGCTGCCGCACCGACTGAACTGATGTGCTCCCACCTGCCATCCAGGAAGTCTGTACTGCGGAAGGCTGCTGTCGACCCTACACATAAGAGCCCACTGGTGTGTCCTCCCTGCTTGGCGCACTGCCTCCCTAGGGTCAATTCCTACGAATATGTCTGGGCTGTCCACATCCATAGTAGACTAATGGGTCCCTCCCCTGCGGCTTCACTGGCCCCAAACGCTGGGATGGTATCGGCTGTAAACAATCTACCGCACGATGCCCCGGCTGTCTGCATTGATAACAGGTCAACTCCCGCTGCTCTGGCCTCCAAGACGAAGCCACAGATGGTGATGGTGCTGAAAACTGCTGTGGTTCAGATGGATAAAAGCAAGGACCAGAGGACTTCTGTCTCTTGCTGGAACGCCTAGCTGTCTGTGCCTCCGTACCGCCCTGTGATGTCCTGGCCTCCCTCGAAGCTCGAGTCTCAGCCAAAGCATTCTCAACCCTCGCTGCCACCTCCACCAGCTATCTGAACACACGATATCCCATCACAGCCACTCGCTCCTTGATCGCCGGCCTCAAGCCCCCCTCAAACCTCATCGAAAGCAACTCATCTGTGCACTCCACCTCTAGTGCAAATCGAGACAAGCTCGTAAACCTGGCCTCGTACTGCATGATGTCCATGGCCCCTTGGGTAAGAGAATAGAACTCCTCCCTGCATAAGTCCCTCCTCGAAGCTGGAAAATATCTCTCCAAAAAGACTCGTGTAAAAGCTGCACATGTGGCCCCCACTGTTGTCCTGGCATATCTCCACCACTGATGAGCATCGCCTCTCAGTTGAAAGTAGGCAAAAGAAACTCGCAAGTCATCCTCCACAATCTGTAATATGTCTAGGATCCGAGTCATCAACTCTAACCACTCTGTCGCCAGAAGAGGATTAGGATCTCCTGCAAAGGTAGGCAGATTCATGTGCCTGAACTCCCGCATCGTAATTGTAGCCTCGCCTCAGGCACCCTCTCCCTAACAGGCTCACCCCTAGCAACCAGTTGCTGCATAGCACTAACCAGTACATGCAACAGCTCCGTCGCATCCATCGGTCCCTGGAGAGAATTAGCATCCCCAGCATTAGGGATAGGAATATCCCCTTGGCGAGCATAGCCACGGTCTTGACAACGGCCTCGCCCTCTCCTCGCCGACATCACGTCTACATGAAAGCAAAACAATATATAAAACGTAAGACATCGTATGAACATAAACGCTAAACACTTAGCATGCTAACACATAGCCACATAGGTTCATGCTAACCAACTCCACATATACCGAGGAGAACCCACAAGAATGACACGTCAATCTGGATAACCTACTCAGATTCCCTGCTTGAAATAACGTCAGCTAAATGCGTTTCTAATTTGGCTCCCAAGTTTGTTAATCCAAACATCCAAAGGCAAGATTATCACTCCTAAGATTCAACCCCCATGCTCACATATACAGATCGTTCATGTATGACTCGCATGCTATCACGTTCATGTCATCAAAGCATCTAAACACATGCAGTCAAGCACACGCAATCAACCCACACGGTGATGCAACCTCTTCCCACGGCTCATAGGTATTCGAACTCAGAGCTCTGATACCAAGTTGTCATGCCCCAAACTTCGAGCCACGTGAAACACCCAGAAACAACCAAGCATACACCCAACCCGAGAATACACTCGCAAATAAACCATACATGCATTGTATATAAATGCCAAACGGAAACAGTACACGGCACCAACGCCCGAAAACATGTTATAACATACATGTAACAAAAGAACAAAAAGGGAAGACTATAGCTCTTCTAGCTCTTCAGCACCTCCATATCAACTAGCGTGACCGGTACCTGAAGAAAAATAAATCCCACACCGTGAGTCAAAGCTCAGCAGATTTTAAACAACACATGCAGTATAAGCTAAACATTCTCGATAAACGAAGTGCAATTTTTGACTCTCTTTCAATCCATTAAAACAGTTTGAAAACAGTTTTAGATCACGACTCACCAGAGCCAGAAAACCATTTCTCACATGCAAGGGAAAGCGAGGATAAAAACCATTAGTCGACTCATTAGAGCCCTGAAAATGATTCAAGTATTACGACTCCCACAGACCGTTAATACAGTATTTCGACTCCCGTAGGCCGATAATACAATTTTTAAGAAAATTGGTCTATCCG
>JAULJZ010215635.1:0-18235 GCA_032270985.1 Heliamphora pulchella | reverse complement strand
TAAAAGAGTTCAGGCGTACTGTTTGACCATGTCCTGCACCACTCCAGGCATGGGAGGTATATACCCGGCTCTATTCAAAAGGAACCCTGTTCGATTGACCAAAATTGGCCTTTTGCATATAGTAGCCTAGAATCCCTATTAGGTACTGCTAACCCTAGTAGGATTATGTATTTTCTTAATTGTATATTTTATTGCGTATTATTAGGATTGTTTGTTCGGGCTTGAGCTAGTTCTTCTTCTGGGTTCTGCCTGAATTTTCTCTTATCCCTTGATTTGCTTAGCTTTTTGCCATCGGGTTCTTACCTTTGCTTTCACCATGTTTAGTTTCCCCGCCATATTTTTCGTCCCGGGGTCATGCTCGTGTTTCATTTTGAAACCTCTAGGGTAGTTTCTCTCTCTTTCGGGTTCTTCCCAAGTTGTTAGTTCCATACCCCTGCCTTTCTTCAGGCTCGTTTCCTCTAGATCCTCGTTATACCCGCATGAGCTAGTTTCTTACCGTTATATTGTCCATTTTTTCTTAGAATTTTAGGTCAAACCAAGTCCTCTTTGCCTAGTTCTATTTTCTTACCGAGGTACTACCCATTTCTTCACCTTAGTTTAGTTAAATCTGTTAAGTTGTTATGCTGCCAGTATGAGCTCGACATGGGCATTTTTATAGCTTTCGTGATTATCTTCCTATGATCTGCTATTTTGAATATTTGGAATGTTTTCTATTTATCGTCAGAATTCTCATTTGGGAGGTGTTTGATACTGGTTATTCTACTTTTGAAAATCTATTTTTTTTTTCGAGTTTAGCATTGAGCCGAGAAGTGCACAGTTAACACGTGTTTAGGGGAGGTCAGAATCAGGCAGACTTCACAGAGTGTCCGACCAATCAGTTGAAATGGATTAGAATGAGGTGAACTTGACAGCTCTAATGAAAGCCATTACTGAGATACAAAGAGCTGTGGAGCAGCAGACCCAAGCTCACAATCAGTGTCAGGCGCAGATCCGAGCAATTTAAGCTAGTATACCCGTTGTGAATGGACAACTGGATGACACAAATGAGAATGGTGGAGACTTCTAGGATGATAATTAAGGAAAGGATGTACCACAAGTTGCTGTACCACCTCGGGTTCCCCGCCCGGTGGTGGTAGAAGAAGTGAACACTGCCCAGTCAAGGGAATCCGTACTTACAGAGAAGATCGATCGAATGGAGAATGTACAGAGGAAGGAAAAGGGAGTAGAAGAATACATGCTGGATGTGGGTGGCTTGTGCCTATTCCCGAATGTAAAATTGTCAAAAAAATTCAAAATATTAGAGATGGAGAAATTTGATGGTATTGAAGATCCTCGCATTCATCTAAGAATGTATGTCAGAACCCTGTCCCCCATAGGGATTGATGATCAGCTCAAGGCCCAATTGTTTCACCGATCACTTTCTGGGGCCGCGCAAAGATGGTTTCTTTCTTTGGAGGTTGCCAAAACTAGGACTTGGGAAGACATAGCCACGGCTTTTGTCAGTCTGTACAGCTATAATGTCCAACTAGATGTCACCACCAGAGAGCTCAAAACAACTCGACAGGAGAGCCGGAAGCCTTTTGTTGATTTCCAGACCCGATGAAGCAGTAAAGCAGCCAAGATGACAAACTGGCCCACTTAGAAAGAATAGGTGAGGATCGTGGTTAGGAATATGCAGTCTCCACTGAAGCGGTATCTTATCACTCAATCGCTTTCTATTTTTGAACAGTTGTTTGAGGCTGGAGTACAGATTGAAGACGCCATTCAGTCTGGAAATATCGAGAAAGTTGAACTTAGCAAAAAACTAGAAGAACATTCCCAACAAACAACCAAAACAAAACTGTCACCACCAACCTCGTGTCTCGCTCGAACGAGGTAAACCTGCTGAACTCGTCTTCTTCTGCCCAATAATCTAACAATACCCAACAATCAGACAACGGTAAACAGCAACAAAGGCTAAGGAGGTTATTCACTCCCCTCAACATTTCATTATCCATCGCCTTGAGTCGACTCATCGAGAAAAAGCTTATCAAGCTATTAGACCCCATGCCCGTACCTGATCCCCTACCGCCAAGGTTTAATGCTTCTCAATACTGTGCCTTCTACCAAGGTCACGGACATTTAACTGATAAATACTTAAGACTCCGATTTGAGATTTAGAACTTCATCGACAACAAGGTGATTCCCCCACCATCCGCTACTCCAAAGCCAAATTTCGTGACTAATCCCCTACTAAATCATGCCAGGCAAGCTTGGGTAAATTACATGTCTTTAGGAGAATCAGAGGACCCAAGTCAGTACATCTATTCGGCGCATCTGCCACGCCCATCTGTTCTAGTTACCGAGGACCCGACAGCCTGTTCATTGATTATGGATGGAAACGGCTGGAATATGGTGGAAGAATGGAATGATGATGCTTGGGATGGATATCAGGTGGCAGTTCAAGAAGAAGAAGAAGAACTCAATGCAGAAGACGATTGGCCTTTGGATTACCCTGCCCGACCATATAGGTTTGGTCACGTGCTCGACGGCATTACCCTTCCCTGACTTTTTGAGGAGGAGGTATATGTGGATGAAATGCAATCCTATTGGCTGGTAAGGGTTGTGCTGAAATCAGACGGAGCGGAGTGGACGAATTTCTAGGCCGCTCAAGAACAGCAGGGGGATTTTATCAGAGAGGACATATGGGAAGAAGTTGATAATATATGGGCTATTGAGGATGATGAAGAAAGAAGAGGAAGAGTAATGGTTGGTGGGTTAGATAATTTGTGAGCATTTAAAAGCCCTCCATGTATAAACGAGGTACGAAAGACCAGCGACACAATAACGGGATTATGGGATCCTGAGGAGAGGATAGAACATCTGACCAGAAGTCGGCAGCATTTCAAGCCAGCTCAGCTAGAGAAAGGGCAACCAGGCAGAAAAGGGAAGGAGAAAGAACAAGAAGATGATGATGATGCAGTTCTGGAAGAACTAAGAGAAAATACTAGTAGAACGGAAGAACAAGTCACTGATATCTCATTACTTCAGTGTAGTGGGAGGATTCTCAAGAACAGGGTGCTGATGTACATTGTTCTGATTCTGCAGAGTGTGTTACTGCTAGTACATAGATACATGTAGTGCCTCGTTGTAGTGGAACAATTGTTCATCAAACTGACCAGTATATGTTCTTGGGAGAGTCTTTTGATAGAATCCCAGCATAACTAGATACCGAGCCCTGTAATTGCAATGAAGCACTTCAAGACAAAGATGCAGATCTTTGGCAAATGGCTATGAATTCAGAGATAGAATCTATGTATTCCAATCAGGTTTGAAAATTTGTAGAACCACTCGAAGGGATAAAATCCATTGGATGCAAGTGGATCTACAAGAGGAAGAGAGGAGCTGATGGGAAGGTTGAAACCTTCAAAACTAGGCTTGTTGTTAAAGGGTTCACTTAGAAAGAAGTGATCGATTATGAGAAAACCTTTTCACCGGTAGCCATGCTTAAATCTATCCAGATTCTCTTATTCATTGCCGCTTATTTTGATTATGAAATCTAGAAAATGGACGTCAAGACAGCTTTTCTTAACGGAAGTCGTGACGAGTGTATCTATATGATACAACCAAATGGATTCAATGCAAAGGGCCAGGAACACATGTTGTGTTAGCTTAAGAGATCAATTTATGGACTTAAGCAAGGCATCGAGGTCTTGAAATATTCAGTTTGATCAAGTCATTAAGTCTTATAATTTTGATCAAAGTCCAGATGAATGCTGTGTGTACAAGAAGCGTGACGGAAGCGGGGTGATCTTCTTAGTACTTTATGTAGATGATATTTTGCTGATCAGAAACAACATGGGGGCATTATCTATGATTAAAGTATGGTTATCTGGGCAGTTCGATATGAAGGACTTAGGAGAAGCTAGTCACATTCTTGGGATCAAGCTTGTGCGAGATCGAAAACATAGGATGCTGGGCTTATCATAAGCAAAATATATCGATGATATCCTTACTCATTTTAGCATGCAAGATTCCAAGAAAGAGTTTCTCTCTTTCAGGCATGGAATCACTCTATCAAAGGATCAGTATCCTAAGACACCTCAAGAGATAAAGAAGATGAAGGTGGTTTCTTATGTTTCGGCAATAGAAAGCCTCATATATACTATACTTTGCATTAGACCCAACATTTTTCTTGCCGTTAGCATGGTTAGCAGATATCAGTCAAACCTAGGGTAAGAGCATTGGACCGCGGTAAAAAATATAATCAAGTACCTGAAAAGAAATAAAGATTATATGTTGGTTTACTAGGCAGACAGTCTAGTACCTTTGGGGTACACAGAGTCAAATTTCCTGTCAGACAGAGATTCTTGTAAGTCTACCTCAGGATATGTGTTTACCTGAGAAGGTAGAGGAAGAAGTTGGATGGGTATCAAGTAGTTCTGCATTGCTGATTTCACTATAGAGGATGAGTATGTGGCAACTTCTGAAGTTGCTAAGGAGGCCATTTGGCTTAGAAACTTTCTGTTGGATCTAGATGTGGTATTTTCAGTTCATTCGGCTATTACACTTTACTGTGATAATAGCGGAGCAGTTGCAAACTCGAAGGGGCCAAGGGTCCATAAGAAAGAAAAGAACATTGAGTGTAAGTATCACCTGATACTAGAAATTATATAGAGAGGTCATGTTTCTATGACCAATATTGCATCAGGAGCAAATCTTGTAGATCCTTTTACAAGAGCTTACTGGCTATGACTTTTGATAGTCATGTAGAGGGTACGAGAGTCAGATGTTTGGCAGGATGATTTTGAGTATAAGTGGGAGATTCGTAGGATTGGTATACTAAAAATTATGTTTTTGGTATTTAATTTTATTTTTTAATAAAATTTATTTTCTATTTTATGAGAATCTTTATGAGCAATGTACGCGTATCATATATTTAATGTTATGCATGGATGCCCGATATTCTGTATAGTATTTATTCTTGTGTGTAGAGTACGACTTGCACACAGAAGATTAGATTTTAGGTTCTTACAGAATATAAGTTTTATGCTCATAGTTTAGATGGAAATAGACATACCATCGATACGATTGTAGCACGGAGTTTTAGTAGACCTGTCTTGGTTACAGGGAAGAGATAATAGCATCATCTATTATTCAAACTCTCTATGCTAATATATTTTGTGTGCATCGAACGGGACATTTGAGGTAATTAATTTTATACTGATTATATAAATTAATTAACACCCAAGATTATTATGAATAGTATTTATCCTCTTAATCCCGAAATAATTATTGATTTGCGTATATTTAATATTCGTTGTTTTGATTCATTAGAGAGTGCGATCTTATATGGGTCTATATTTTCGATAAGTTGGATAGCGATATTATTTATATGGCGAATATTAATTACTGACGGAATCCACGTCCCGAAAGATTGGGATTGACGATACCCCCTTAAGAAAGGTTATAGGTTTTGACCGGATCAAACTCTGCAGGTGGATTAAATTATTTAGCGATCAAATAAGTTAAGCAGAAGGGTTTAAGAAATATCAAGATGCCGATTAAATTAAATTGTCAGTAATTGAATTTAATTGGCTGGTATTAAAAATCTTAACGTTGGGAGAAATGGTAAGTATTTAATAACAGGAGCTCAATGCTATATGGTCTTGAGATTATGGGTTAGATTACAATTATAGTTTTTTAGTGGTGTGAACTGTAATTCAGTATTTTATGAAAATTACAAAAACCATTGCTGATTTTTTATAATTGCAGATACCGCTATGAGATTTTCTTAATTGTAGAAACCGCTGATACGTGTCTGTGTTCCACTGAAAATCTTAGTCATAATTACTCTCTAGGTCCCTGTTGTCTCCCGATATATATGCAGGTAGGCTGAACCAGTTTCATAAATTGTCTTCTAAGACTAAAGCTGTCTTGGTTCTGTCGGTACGAGTTCTCGGAGGATTATAGCTCACACTATATCCAGGAATCACATAAGGAAATACAGTTGAAGATCTGACTGGAGTTTCAACTCGGATTCAAATCGTAGTTGAAGATTCGACCGGTAAAAAGGTATTCTTATAAAATAATTTTGGATGCACGGGTTTTATTTTGATCGTTCGTCATCAAAAATTTTATCTAGAGCTTGTTTTGACGATTACCCGTTCTGTTAATTTTTTTCATTAATCGTTTGCAAATACAAAGATCTTGGTAGTCTTGCCTCCAACAATTGGTATCAAAATCGTTTTATTTGTTGTTTTCAATTATCGAGGTCAGGTAGTTTTAAAACTGTTGCTAACTTTATTTTGCAGGCGTTCTAATCCTGATTTTATAATCGTCATTTATTTTTTCATGTTTGATTGAATGGTGTGAATGATGATTATTTTTTTAATCACGGGGGTTGATCGTGATAGATTGAATGTGAGCCTTCGGGACATAGGATCGATGTAATAATTAGCTTTATATTTTTAAATATCTATTTAGATTATTTAAGAACAGGTTGAATATGTCTAAGAACACGAAGAATGGAGGCGGCACTTGTAGTGATTCGAGTTTTAACGGTCCACAAATCACGGTAAGTTTTTAATAGTTATAAATGGTTTTTTCTAGTGTGTTTTTCTGCAATATTTATATATAAAAAATAGCAAAAAAAGTAAGTTAAAATAGCAAGAAAAAATAACCAAAATAGCCCAGTTTTGGTGGCGGTTCGACGATAGTTTTTTTGATTTTTTGGACCATTTTTGGGCCAATTTTTTAGGACAGGTTTTTTGGGCTATTGGTGGATGATCTTTATATTTTTACTTCAATCTCTCCTGCACTGCAGCTGACTGAAACGAATAATATATCTATATTAGCATATAAGAGAAAATTTCCTTCTTTAATGAACCAAATTCCTTTTTGGTACTTACGCTTGGGTCATATTAATCTAAAAAGAATAGACAGACTGGTAGCAGATGGACTTTTAGGTTCATGAGAAGTGGAGGCACTTCCAGTCTGTGAATCTTGCTTAGAGGGTAAAATGACCAAGAGACCATTTTCGACCAAAGGCTATAGAGCTAAAGAATCGTTGGAGCTGGTTCATTCTGATGTGTGTGGTCCAATGACAATCCGGGCTAGAGATGGCTTTGAGTACTTCATCAGTTTCATTGATGACTACTCAAAGTATGGATACATTTACCTGATGCACCATAAGTTTGAATGCTTTGAGAAATTCAAAGAATTTAAGGCAGAGGCGAAGAAGCATCTAGGTAAAAGTATCATATCACAACGATCCGACCGTGGTAGAAAATATTTCTTTAGAGAGTTTAAGGACTACTTGTCATTAGAGGAGATTACATCCCTGTTAACTGCACCTAGCACTCCGCAGCAAATGGTGTAGCAGAAATAAGGAATAAGACTCTTATGGAAATGGTAAGGTCCATGATGAGTTATTCAGATTTACCTAATTCGTTTTGGAGACTCGCTTTAGAGACAACGGCTTACATTCTGAACTTGGTACCTTCTAAGTCAGTACCTTTTACTCCTATAGAATTGTGAATTGGGCGTAAGCATAGTCTGAAATACATTCGAATTTAGAAGTGTCTAGCACATGTGCTGAAAGGGAACGCTGATAAGTTGAAACCGAGGACAGAAGTCTGTTTCTTTGTAGGGTATCCCAAGGGAACGAAAGGTGATCTATTTTATAATCTTAAGGATCATAAGGTCATTGTTAGCACCAATGCCCCGATTCTTGGAAGAGAATAATATTATGGATCACATGCACAAAAGCAATATTATTCTGGAAGAACTGAGAGAAAATACAAGCAGAACGAAAGAACAAGTCACTGATATCCCATTACTTTGTCGTAGAGGGAGGATTATCGGGACAGGTGCAAATCAACAACAGGGTGTTGATTGTAGACACCCCAATTTGATCCCACCTAATCTTAGGTGAATCTGATGATACAAACAGGTGGAATGGTGTTTCAGTTAGATCCTCGAGAAGTGATCCAAGCTCGGTATTTGAACCCAGAACCTTCAAACCAAGGAAATTTTATTGGACCATCGATAACTTGTTATGCAAGTCATTTCCCAAAGTGGCGACCGTCATGTTCATTGTGGCGACCATCAATAGAACCTCTTGGAAACCCTAGCCAAAAGTGGCGGCTGCCACATTCAACCTAGCGACCGCCAACTTGCATTGTGGCAACCGCCAATAGAATCTTGTGGAACCTTTCCTAGACATGGCGACCGCCACCTCCAACCCGGCAACCGCCAACTCCAAATGGCCTGACGTGTCCCAAAACGTGACAACACCTTATTGGTTGAAGAATTCTATAAATACCATACCCTTGGTACATTTTCAAGGATGAAATTTTAGTGAGAAGGTTAATGAGAGAAGCTCTGCTGAGTTGTCGAGCAATTTCGAGTCCCGACGTCGATGTCCTGTTGAAATACCGAGATCCGAACCTCTGACGCCTACATTGGAAGCCTTGCTTGGATCACTACTCGAGGATTGGATCATTGAATCATCATTCCCCGACTCGAGGATTCTTTAGCAATCAAGGTACTTTGTTTGGATCCCCGGTCTTTCTAACTCTATTTCCAATCTCTTTGGAGTGACCGGGTTAATTTACTCGTTTAATTTTGTATGCATTCTTACATTGCTTACGTATTTGTTTTAATCACTAGATTTTATTTTAACTTATAAGTAATGTGCTTAGTTTAAATTAGTTAATTCATGTTATAAATTCAATTTTATGTTGTTTGTTTATTTATTTATTTACCCGTGTTACACATTCACACTTGGCATATCGTTACTTTTCATTTAAATCATTAATTAGTGTTAACATAATTTGATAATACGACTAAACGATATCGTTAATGTTATAATACAAGCACTTACTTATATATGGTAGTAATTGTCAATATTACACCCACTTAATGCTAATTTTTCTTTTAATGTTAGTTTAGTATTTTCTTTGCTAGTATCCTATTTCTTTTTATTTTAACATTAGTTAATATTTAATTTAATGTTAATATTTCTTTTTCTTTCATTTTTCTTATAATGTAGCTTTATTTTCCTTTTTAATGTCTCATTTCTTTTTCCTTTCTTTAATGCTAACGTTCTACCATTTTCGTTTCATTTTCTTTTCTTTTAATATTTGTTTAATGTTCATTTTATTTTAAGCATTAGTTTAATGATCTTTTAAATAGCTTTATTTTTCTCTTCTTTTTCTTTTCTTTTAATATTAGTGTAATCTCCTTTTCTTGCATTTTCTTTTCTTTTCTTTTCTTGTCCTATTATTATTAGTTTTTTTTTCTTTTTTTTTGGACCTTTTCTTTTTCTAGTTATTGTTAACATTATTTTCATCCGTATTATTAAATCCAAAAAATCACAAAAAGTCTTTTAAGTTAATTTTAATCTTTAAGTGTTAGTATAAAGTTTCTCTTATTATAGTAATTTTCTTTTCTTTTCTTTTCTTTTCTTTTTTTTGTCTCTTTTAAAGTATAAAATGTAAATAGTTAGGTTTTCTTTTTCAATAGCTTAATAACATTTTCTAATCTTTTTATTTTAGCATAATTTTTCTTTTGTAAAATTTTTCTTTTCCCTTAAATCTTTAAACCTTCTTTTATTATAAAATCCTTCTTTTAAATTTCTTTGTTAAGTAAGCTTTATTTTAATGTAGAATTTTCTCTTTTATACATATTTTATTTTATATTTAGCATTTATTTTTCATGTTAATGCCAATCTAGTTTATTTTGATAACATGCATATTTTGGTTACTTTCTTTAAAACATTTTGTCTAAAGTAGTTTGGGCTTATTTTGCAACAATTCATAATTAGGTAGTTTTGGCAACTTCTAGCATGTCTTTTTTGTTTTATGCATATCATAATAGTTTAGTTTATTTTGATGAAATTGCATGCCGGTGTGCTCCATATATCCTTTAGTTATAAATTGCATGCCATAGGACTTAGAATTTTATCTTCTTATTTGTTTTGATTTGGAGTGCTATGTACATATATTATATATTTTTCATATATGATTTTGGATGTTCTCTCTTTGTCTCCACTTTTTTTATTTGCATGCATTTGAGAAATCCTATTAAAGAATCAATGATGATTAGTAGATGTCAAACCTTACGGTTGGGCAAACGGGATGCCTAACACCTTCCTCGAGTCGTACTTTAGCCCCCGAACTTTTTTATTTGATTAAGTATTTTAAAGATCAGTAGCCATTTTTATTTTTCTTAATTTTTCTCAAAAACTATGTGGCGTTTCTATTTTTAATAAAAAAAGAGTTTTCAAAATTTAATTTTCAAGGTGTTAAAATATTTTCTAAACATTTTTGAATTCTCTTATTTTTGAATATTTTTCAAAAATCCCAAAATCCCAGTGCGACAATATTTTCTTGCGACTCCGCTGGGGACTGGTTTATCAAATCAAATAAGAGGGCTAAACTTGAAAACATCATTGGTTCTTAATATGTATCTCTCATCTGTATTTTTGCATGCATGTGCATTGTCCTACAAACCCCCTGCCTGGTCGACCCGATGCCTTAAACGTTCATCCGTTTCAGGGATTGTTAGAAAGGCGAGCAAGTTTTACTGACTGTACGCTTTCATAGGTGTAGTAAAAGAGTTTGGGTGTACTGTTTGACCATGTCCTGCACCACTCCAGGCATGGGAGGTATATACCTGGCTCTATTCAGAACGTACCATGTTCGATTGACTAAAATCGGCCTTTTGCATATAGTAGCCTACAACCATCCATTAGGTACTGCTAACTCTAGTAGGATTATGTGTTTTCTTAATTATATGTTTTGATTGCTTATTGTTAGGATTGTTTGTTCGGGCTTGAGTTAGTTCCTCTTTTGGCTTCTGCCCGAGTTTTCTCTTATTCTTTGATTAGGTTAGCTTTTCCCATTAGGTTCTTACCCGGGCTTTTCTTTCACCATGTTTAGTTTTTTCGCCATAGTTTTCTTCCTGGGGTCATGCCCGTGTTTCTTTTTGAAACCTCTAGGGTAGTTTCTGTCTCTTCCGGGTTCTTCCTAGGTTGTTAGTTCCATACCCATTCCTCTGTTTAGGCTCGTTTCCTCTAGATCCTCGTTATACCCGCGTGAGCTAGTTTCTTACTGTTACGCTGCCTATTTTTCCTTAGAATTTTAGGTCAAACCAAGTCCTCTTAGCCTAATTCTATTTTCTTACCGTAGTACTGCCCATTTCTTCAACTGAGTTTAGTCAAATCTGTTCAGTTGTTATGCTACCAGTATGAGCCCGACAGGGGCATTGTTATAGCTTCTGTCATTATCTGCTTATGATTTGCTATTTCGGTATTTGGGATGTTTTCTATCTATCGTCAGAATTCTCATTCGGGAAGTGTTTGATACTGGTTATTCTACTTTTGGAAATTCAAATTTTTTATGGGTTTACCGTTGAGTCGAGAAGAGCACAGTTAACACGTGCCTGGGAGAGGTCAGAATCAGGTAGACTTCACAGAGTGTTCGAACAATTAGCTGAAATGGTAGAGAATGAGGCGACCTTGACGACTCTAATGAGAGCCATTATTGAGATACAAAGAGCTATGAAGAAGTAGACCCAAGCTCAAAATTAGTGTTAGGCGCAGATCTGGGCAATTCAGGTCCGTATGTCTGTTGCGAATGGACAACTGGATGATGCAAATGAGAACGGCGAAGACTTTTGAAACGATAACTAAGGACAGGATGTACCATAAGTTGCTGTACCACCTCGGGTTTCCCGCCCGGTGGTGGTAGAAGAAGAGAACACTGCCTAGTCTAGGGAATCCGTGCTGGCAGAGAAGATCGATCGAATGGAGAAGGTACTGAGGAAGGCTAAGGGAGTAGAAAAATACATGCTGGATGTGGGTGGCTTGTGCCTATTCCCGAATGTAAAATTGTCGAAAAAATTCAAAATATTGGAGATGGAGAAATTTGTTGGTACTGGAGATCCCCGCATTCATCTGAGAATATATGTCAGAGCCATGTCCCCCATGGGGATTGATGATCAGCTCAAGGCCCAATTGTTTCACCGATCACTTTTTGGGGCCGCGCAAAGATGGTTTCTTTTTTTGGAGGTTGCCAAAACTAGGACATAGGAAGACATAGCCACGGCTTTTGTTAGTCAGTACAGCTATAATGTCCAACTAGATGTCACCACCAGAGAGCTCAAAACAACTCGACTGGAGAGCCGGGAGTCTTTTGTTGATTTCCTGACCCGATGGAGGGGTAAAGCTGCCAAGATGACAAATCGGTCCACTGAGAAAGAACTGGTGAGGATCGTGGTTAAGAATCTACAGTCTCCACTGAAGTGGTATCTTATCACTCAGCCGCTTTCTACCTTTGAACAGTTGTTTAAGGCTGGAGTACAGATTGAAGACGCCATATAATCTGGGAATATCGAGAAAGTCGAACCTAGACAAAAACCTAGAAGAACATTCCCAGCAAATAGCTAAAACCAAACTGCCACCACCAACCTCGTGTCTCACTTGAACGAGGTAAACCAATTGAACCTGTCTTCTTCTGCCCAGCAATCCAACAATACCTAACAATCAGACGACGGTCAACAGCAACAAAGGCCAAGGAGGGTGTTCACTCCCCTTCACATTTCATTATCCACCGTCCTAAGTCGACTCGTTGAGAAAGGGCTTATCAAGCCATTAGACCCCATGCCCATACCTGATCCCCTTCTGCTAAGGTTTAATGCTTCTCAATACTGCGCCTTCCACCAATGTCACAGACATTTAACTGATAAATGTTTAAGACTCCGACATGGGATCCAGAACCTCATCGATAACAAGGTGATTTCCCCACCATCCGCTATTCCAAAGCCAAATGTCGCCTAATCCCCTACTAAATCATGCCAGGTAGGCTAGGGTAAATTACATGTCTCTAGGAGAATCAGAGGATCCGAGTCAGTACATCTGTTCGGTGTATCTACCGTGCCAATCTATTCTAGTTACCGAGGACCCGACAGCCTGTTCATTGATTATGGATGGAAACGGCTGGGATATGATGGAAGAATGGAATGATGATGCTTGGGAATGATATCAGGTGGCAGTTCAAGAAGAAGAAGAGGAACGCAACGAAGAAGACGATTGGCCTTTGGATTACCCAGCCTGACCATACGGGTTTGGTCACTTGCTCGACGGCATTACCCTTCCCTAACTTTTTGAGGAAGAGGTATATGTGTATGAAATGCAATCCTATTGGCCGGTAAGAGTTGTGCTGAAATTAGATGGAGCGGAGTGGACCAATTTCTGGGCCGCTAGAGAACAGCAGGTGGATTTTATCGGAGAGGACATATGGGAAGAAGTTGATAATACATGGGCTATTGAGGATGATGAAGAAAGACGATGAAGAGTTATGGTTGGTGGATTAGATGATTTGTGGGCATTTAAAAACCCTCTATGCATAGATGAGGTACAATAGACCAGCGACACAATAACGGGATTATGGGATCCTGGGGAGGGGATAGAACATCTGACCAGAAGTGGGCGGTATTTCAAGCCAGCCCAGCTAGAGAAAGGGCAACCAAGCGAAAAAGGAAAGGAGAAAGAACAAGAAGAAGTTGATGATGCAGTTCTGGAAGAACTAAGAGAAAATACTAGTAGAACAGAAGAACATGTCACTGATATTTCATTATCTCGTCGTAGTGGGAGGATTGTCGAGACAGGTACAAATCAAGAACAGGGTGCTGATGCACAAGGTTCTAATTCTGCACAGCGTGTTACTACTAGTACATAGACACAGAAAGTGCCTCGTCATAGTGGGAGGATTGTTCAGCTACCTGACCAGTATATATTCTTGGAAGAATCTTTTGACAGGATCTCGGCAGAACTAGATACCGAGCCCTGAACTATAATGAAGCACTTTAAGAAAAAGATACAGATCTTTAGCAAAAGGCTATGAATTCATAGATGAAATCTATGTATTCTAAGCAGGTCTGGGAACTTGTAGGACCACCTGAAGGGATAAAACCCATTAGATGCAAGTGGATCTACAAGAGGAAGAGAGGAGTAGATGAAATGATTAGAACCTTCAAAGCTAGGCTTGTTGTTAAAGGGTTCACTCAGAAAGAAGGAATCGATTATGAGAAAATCTCTTCGCTGGTAGCCATACTTAAGTCTATTCGGATTCTCTTATCCATTACTGCTTATTTCGATTACGAAATCTGGAAAATGGACGTCAAGACAGCTTTTCTAAACGAAAGTCTTGACAAGTGTATCTATATGATACAACTAGACAGATTTATTACAAAGGGCCAAGATCACATGTTGTGTAAACTTAAAATATCTATTTAAGGACTTAAGTAGGCATCGAGGTTTTGGAATACTCGGTTTGATCAAGTCATTAAGTCTTATGATTTTGATCAAAGTCTAGATGAATGCTGTGTGTATAAGAAGCGTGATGGAAGCATGGTGATCTTCTTAGTACATTATGTAGATAATATTTTGCTCATTAAAAACCATGTGAGGGCATTATCTACGGTTAAAGTATGGTTATCTAGATAGTTCGATATGAAGGACTTGGGAGAAGCTAGTCACATTCTTGGGATCAAGCGTATGCGAGATCGGAAACAAAGGATGCTTGGTTTATCATAAGCGAAATATATCGATGATATCCTTGCTTATTTTAGAATGCAGGATTCCAAGAAAGAGTTTCTCCCTTTCAGGCATGGAAGCAATCTATCCATAGATCAGTGTCCTAAGACACCTAACGAGATAGAGAAGATGAAGGCAGTTTCTTATGCTTCGACAGTAGGAAGCCTCATTTATACTATGCTTTACATTAGACCCAATATTTGCCTTACCGTTAGAATAGTTAGCAGATATCAGTTTAACCTAGGGCAGGAGTATTGGACTGCGGTAAAAAATATAATCAAGTACCTGAAAAAAGATTAAGGATTATATGTTGGTTTACTAGGCAGACAGTCTAGTACCTTTGGGGTATACAGAGTTAGATTTCTAATCTAACAGGGATTCCTGTAGGTCAACCTCAAGATATGTGTTTACCTTAGGAGGTGGAGCTAGAAGTTGGAGGAGTATCAAGTAGTCCTGCATTGCTGATTCAACCATAGAGGCCGAGTATGTTGCAACTTCTGAAGTAACCAAGGAGGTCGTTTGGTTCAGAAACTTTCTGTTGGATCTAGATGTGGTACCTTCAGTTCAGTCGGCTATCACACTTTATTATGACAATAGCGGAGCGGTTGCAAACTCGAAGGAGCCAAGGGTCCATAAGAAAGGAAAGCACATTGAGCGTAAGTATCATCTGATACGAGAAATTATATAGAGAAGTAATGTTGCTATAACCAAGATTGCATCAGAAACAAACCTTGTAGATCCTTTTGCAAAGAGTTTACCAGCTAAGACTTTTGATAGTCATGTAAAGGGCATGGAAGTCAGATGTATAGCAGCATAATTTTGAGTATAGGTGGGAGATTCTTAGGATTGGTATACTGAAAATCATATTTTTAGTATTTAATTTTATTTTTTTAATAAAATTTATTTCTATTTTATGAGAATCTTTATGAGTAATGTACGTGTATCATTTTTTTAATGTTATGCATAGATATCCGATATTCTGTATAGTATTTAATCTTGTGTATAGAGTACAGCTTGTACACAGAAGATCAAATTTTTGATTTTTACAGAATATAAGTTTTATGTTGACAGTTTAGATGGAAATTGGCATACCATCGTTACGACTGTAGCACATAGTTTTAGTAGACCAGTCTTAGTTACGAGGAACAGATAATAGTGTCTCTATTATTCTGACTTTCTATGTTAGTACACTTTGTGTATTGAACGAGATATTTGGAGTAATTAATTTTATACTAACTATATAAATTAATTAACACCCAAGGTTATTATGAATAGTGTTTATCCTCTTAATCCCAAAATAATTATTGATTTGCGTATATTTAATATTCGTTGTTTTGATTCATTAGAGGGTGCAATTTTATATGGGTGTATATTCTCGGTGAGTTAGATAGCTGTATTATTTATATGGCGAATATTAATTATTGACGGAATCTACGTCCCGAAAGATCGAGGTTGACGTTACCTCCTTAAGAAAATTTATAAGTTTTGACCGGGCTAAACCCTGTAGGTGAATTTAATTATTCGGCGGTCAAATAAGTTAAGCAGAAGGGTTATATAATATCAAGATGCCGATTAAATTAAATTGTCAGTAATTAAATTTAATTGGCGGGTATCGAGAATCTTAACGTTGGGAAAAATGGTAAGAATTTAATAACAGGAGCTTATTGCTATGTAGTCTTGAGATTATGGGTCAGAGTACAATTATAGGTCTTTAATGGTGTGAACTATAATTCAGTGTTTTATAAAAATTACAGAAATCGCTGCTGATTTTTCATAATTGTAGATACTGCTATGAGGTTTGCTTAATTGCAGAAACCGCTGATACGTGTCGGTGTTCCACTGAAAGTCTTACTCATAATTACTCCCTAAGTCTCCCTGCTGTATCCCTATATATATGCGGATAGGCTAAACCAGTTTCATAACTTGTCTTCTAAGACTAAAGCTGTCATGGTTATATCGGTACAAGTTCTCAGAGGATTATAACTCACACTATATCCGAGAATCGCATAAGGGATTACAGTAGAATATCTAACTGGAGCTTTAACTCGGATTCATATTGTAGTTGAAGATTCAACCGGTGAAAAGGTATTCTTCTAAATTAACTTCGGATGCATGGGTTTTATTTTGATCGTTCGTCATCAAAAGTTTTATCTGGAGCCCGTTTTAACGATTGCCCGTTCAGTTAATTTTTTTCGTTAATCGTTTGTAAATACAAAGATCTTAACAGTCTTGCCTCCAACAATTGGTATTAGAACCGTTTTATTTTTTATTTTCGATTATCGAGGTCGGGTAGTTTTAGAACTGTTACTAACTTTATTTTACAGGCGTTCTAATCCTAGTTTTATGATCGTTATTTATTTTTCTCATATTTGATTAAATGGTATGAATGATGATTATTTTTTTAATCACAGGAGTTGACCGTGATAGATTGAATGTGAGCCTTCAAGACATAGAATTGATGTAATAATTAGTTTTATATTTTTAAATATTTGTTTATGTTATTTAAGAACGAGTTGAACGTGCCCAAGAACACGAAAAATGGAGGCGACACCGGCAGTGGTTCGGATTTTTACGGGCCACAAATTGCGTTAAGTTTTTAATGGTTATAAACGGTTTTTTCTAGTGAGTTTTTTTGCAGTATTTATGTATAAAAAATAGCATAAAAAATAAGTTAAAAACAACAAGGAAAAATCACCAAAATAGCCCAGTTCTTGTGACGGTTCGACGGCAGTTTTTATGATTTTTTGGGCCATTTTGAGACAATTTTTTGAAATTTTTTTTACATAAAATAGCAGTAAAATATACATCAAAATACCATAAAAAAACCTATAAAAAAATTGGGCCAGATAGTGCATTAAAAAAGAAAAAATGGCAGTGATTTTTTCTTGCAGCGAGGTTCTACAACAGCAGCTTCTAGGTAGTTTGCCAACAATGTTTTGGGCTGTTTTGGTGTAGATTTTTTGATAGAAAGATTCTAATTTTCAAGAGCTTTTTGACGATATAAAATTCGTCAAAAACGAAGTTCGGATGAGATTTGAACGGTCTCAAAAAGTTGGCGGTTAAAGGCGGCGGCTGCAGTTTTGGGCAATGTTTTTGACCATTTTTTGAGCTATTTTCGAGCAGTTTTTTCATAGAAAAATAGTATCTTTCGAGATCTTTCTTTTGATATAAAATACGTCGAAAAGTGTGTTCAGGAAGAGGTCAAAAAAGCTCCAAAAATTGGCTGCACAATGTTGTTGCGGACAACAGCAATTTTTGAGGTTCGGATAGTTTTTCCAGCCATTTTTTGGGTAGGTTTTCAGAGAATTTGTTGACAGAAAAATTCCATAATTTGAGAGCTTTCCAACGATATAAAACTCGTCGAAAATGAAGCCTGAATGAGGCAGTAGGAGCCGCTTGAAGGCCGAAAGGCGACGCCGGCAGTGGCTAGTGGTGGTCCGGCAGTTTTTCTCTCCCGGAGTTGTTTTGTGTTAATTTTTTGATGTATATAACAGTGATATGATATATCAGTATATATCAGATAGTATCAAGAAAACTTGATGCAATCAAGACACTGAATCAAATGCGAATAATGATTAAAATATCTGACTCTCTAAGGGAGACTATAACACCTCAGTATTTCATTTGAATCATAAAATCGAGATATATGCATAT
>JAULJZ010215614.1:0-18236 GCA_032270985.1 Heliamphora pulchella | reverse complement strand
AAAGATTCTCATAAAATGAAAAAATAATTTTATTAAAATAAAATTAAATACTAAAAATATGATTTTCAGTATACCAATCCTAACAGTAACAACTATAAACTCCTGCCCATTACTCTAAACCCCAGCCATTCAAGACTCGCTAAATAATAACAAGTTCTATACGGAGCACCATAACATAACCATTCAATTTACGGGCCCAAAATCCGAGAGTACAGAGCACCCAACCAACTCAATTTACGGGGACTAACCCGAAAGTACAAAGCACCTACGCTGCGCAAGTTTCCGAACTTACACCGAGGGCAACTCATACCAAATACACGTCATTCCGGTACATTTAGATAATCTTCTAAAAACTGAATCGTAGCTCAACTACGAAAAATATTTCACAAATATACATTATACATGTATATTTATATATAGATCCATCCATCAGCGTGGAGATCAAACAAAACATTTCAAAATATTTTTACCAAAAAACAGATATAGTACACATGTATAAACAAGTGATCCAATTCATGAACCATGGAGATCAAACTAAAATATGTAAAAACAACATATCTTCGTCGAAACGTTTTAGGAAGTGAGCCTCAACCCCAAGAGTTAGCTCCAAACCTTCAATAAACACGTTTTTTCCAAAAGTTTTCATAAAAACTCATTTTTCAATCCATCCTTTTGAAAATCAATCGCCACAACGCGAGATCTCAAAGATCCATCGCTTTAAAAACCAACCGAGGGAAGTGAGGGAAGCCAAAACCCAACCATCGAACTACCAAAACATCACCAACAGCCCACACAGGACCCTAGTTGACTGGCCCAAGCCCCCAATCGATTGAAAAACTCTATAGAAAAAAGGAACCAAAACAGAAACAATTTCAGTCGACTGGCCTCTCAGGTCCAGTAGACTAAACTCCTCAAAAGATGATCCAGTTGACTGACCTCCAAGGTCTAGTCGACTGAATTCCCCAGATTTGTGCTGAGCTACAAATTTTGCTCCCAAACCTCAAATCAAGCCTCCAAACACCCATCAAACATCCTCAGGCACCAACACGCCCAAGCCTCACGCTAGAACCTCGAAAGGAAACTCTCAAAACACACTTCCGTCCACCGAAAATGCCAAAAAATGATTTTAATCAAAAACCAAATCTAAAACATAAATCACATTTTCATGCGTTTTTAAACGGTTGAAATGCATAAGATTACATATAACACCCTTATACAACAGTAGAATCTGAATCCTACGTCGTTAGGTCAAAAATTCGATACCTCGATCTACGTGCAAATTCGAGCTTCGTCAAAGATAAATTTCGTCCAGATAAATGCGTAGACCACGATGTCAATGGCAAGGACCCACTAATGGATCGTTGAAAACCGAGCCCTGGGCCCTCGAAAAATTAGAGAGAAGACAGAGCGTTTGGTAAGTCTCTAAGCTAGAAGAGGGAGAGAAAGATATTTTGAACAAAATATATATAGGAAGATATTTATAGGCAAAATATCTCAAAAATATTTTTTTTTTGAAATTCTCACAGCAACTCCCCACAACCCCGGAAAACAACCCCGCATGCTTATTTAAACCAAAACATGCATCAAAACGCATATAAGAATATTAAGGCGAAAACGCCAAAACGTGTACAAAACACCGAATATATATATATATATATATATATATATATATCAAAAATAAAACGGTACAGGGTCTCACACTTCTACAATTTGGATACCCAACAAACTGCTGCACTACCCAAAGTAAACACATGCCCGATAGTACTTTTCATGTTGTCAATGTCACCTGCCATGTTTGAATCTACATATCCCTGAAGTCGAGTTTCTAAGCCGTCATAGCACAATGCATAATATGTAGTTCCCCCAAGATTACTCATAATCCATTTTATTACTTCCTAGTGTTCCTTTTTCGGGTTAGACGTGAACCTACTCACTACTCTCACTACATAGGAAATATCTGGTTTCGTGCATGGATGAGCCCAATGGGGCGGATGGGGATGGCCACCTCCTAAGTTTTGAAAAAAATTCATAAATATAGTAGTATTAATTCAAAAATTATAAAGATTATATAGATTCTTCTCCCTAAAATTTTTTTTGAAACTTAATATATGTCTCCCTAAGAACTTATAAGAACTATTCGCACCCCTTAAACTAAAATCCTACATTTGTCTCTAGCCTCGTGAATGTCATAGCGTATATTAGGCTACATACGACTATCGCATGAGGTACATTGGTCATACTTCTCTGATCTTCTTCAATGCTTCCTCTCTGATCCTTTGAAAGCCTAAAGTGGCTTGCCCAAGATGTGCTAATAGGCTTAGAACCATCTATGTTGAATCGTTTTAACATCTTTCAACATACTCTTCTTGGGAGAGTTTCAACTTTCTATTCACCCTATCCCAACTAATCCTCAAGGCAAGAATTTGTCTGGTTGCCCCCAGATCCTTCATGGCAAACTACTTGGACAATTGTGACTTGAATTCTCAATCGCATCCATGCTAAATCCTGTAATTATCATGTCATCTACATACAATAATAATATGAAGTAAGATGCACTTTTTTTTTAAAAAAAATAACAGCAATGGTCTGCATGACATCTTCAAAATCCTACATCTACCATAAACTTATCAAACCTCTTATACCACTGTCTCAGGATCTGTTTCAAACCATATATGCTCTTCTTGAGCATGCATATCAGACTTTTCTATCCCTCCACTACATATCCATGTAGCTGCACCATGTAGATATCCTCATCTAGATCTTTCATCAGGCTATGGAGAGTCTATTGTTACATAGTCATGTCTTTTAGACTAAAAAATGCCGAAGTAACTTATCAAAAGGCAATGACTACCCTATTCCATGACATGATCGACAAGGAGATGGAAATATATGTGGACAACATGATCGTAAAATCCAGGTAAGAGCAGGATCACCTCCTAAACCTCTGAAGAGTATTTAACCAATTGTGAAAATATTAGCTCAAACTCAACCCTACCAAGTGCGCCTTGGAAGTATTTTTGGGAAATCTGGTAGGCTTCATCGTCAGTAAAAGAGGAATAGAAATTGACCCAGCCAAGATTAAAGTCATTACCAGCCTGCCGATGGCAAAGGAAGAAACTGAAATCCACTCTTTCTTAGGCAAACACAACTTCATTAGCCGATTCATAGCACAGGTGACCCACATCTACGAGCCCATCTTTAAGCTATTGAAGAAAAGCGAGCCTAAAGAGTGGAATAAAGATCGTGAATAGGCATTCGAGAGAATCCAACAGTACTTGCTCGAACTACCAATCCCCGTAGCACCAATAATGGGACACCATCTAATCATGTACTTATCAGTATTAGAGAGTTCCCTAGGTTGTATGTTGGGACAATACGATGAGTTTAGAAGAAAATAACAAGCCATCTACTATCTCAGCAAGAAGTTCTTAACATACGAACATAACTATTCACTGCTGAAGAAAATTTGTTGCGCCCCGGCATGGGTAGCCCACTGTCTCCAACATTATATGTTGAATAAGAAAACATATTTAATCTCTTGAATGGTTCTCCTCAAGTACATCATCGAGAAGCCCGCCTTGTCAAGCAAGATTGTTCGGTGGAACATGATCATGGAAAATTTTGACATTGTCTTTACCACACAAAAAATAGATCTTCATTTCCCAACGGAGGAGTACTATACTCAGACATCTGAGAATTTGACAAATCAGATATTTCGAGGTGGAAACTTTTCTTCGAAGATGCCTCCAACAAGAAAGGAGACGAGATAGAAGCAATCTTGGTATCTGAAATTGGGACACATACCCAGTAGTAGCAAAGCTCAAATTCGAGTTCACAAACAACATCATAGAATATGAGGCTTGCATTCTAGGATTACGGTTAGCACTCAAGTTCAAAATACAAGACCTTATAGTATGCAGAAACTCAAACCTTGTCATTCAACAAGGCAGCTGCGTAGACATGTTATAGGATCACAAATTGGCCCTTTACTACCGAAAAGTCAAAGAGTTGTGCCCCTTTTTTAGATCAATCAGGTATATTCATGTTCCAAGAGCCAACAATGGGTTTACAGATGCCTCGGCTACTTTGGCAGTAACCATCAAGTTCCATGAGAGAGAGGATATACCTCTGATACAAATCAAAGTTAGATACGCTTCAGCATACTGTGTCGTCATCACAGGATAACTAAATGAAAAACCTTGGTATTACGACATTAAGTGCTACGTGTAAACCATGGAATATCTCGAAGGAACATCCTTAAATGGCTGCAGAACAATCGAAAGACTGGCTACACAATTCTTCCTTTATGGGGAGTTTTTAGAAGGACACATTATGGGCCGATGTGGTACGTAGAAGCAACGGAACTCATTATGGAATTACATGAAGGTACTTGCAGTCCCCACATGAGCGGTTATACGCTAGTAAAGAAAATATTTTGCATCGGCTAAGATCCAATGAACTTATACTTTTATCAAGACAAGGCACGACTCAAGACATAGCACAGCTCAAGACGTTAATGAATCCTTCCTCATCTCCATATCACAACACACAACCCTCCCCATGTTTAAACCCTAAGTTTGTTTTGAAGAATAAAATTCGTCGGTTGTTCACCGTTCGATTCCCTACATGTGTACTAAGTCTATTACTCATGCTTCCTTCACAATATGTCTAACTACTTATAAACATGCTTTGAGTACTATAATAATATCAACAAGTCTCATTTATGGCAAGATATAAACATAACATAATCATTAATACACTTAAGCATCACTAATTAATTTCTTTCAAAATTCAGCAACTTAGGTTCTGCTTGAAAAATTCAATTACCATACTTAGAAACATTGTTTTACCATGACATTTTATAGGGTGATAGATATACATGGTAGGAACATTTCATATAAAGATAACTAATCCAAAAGGTATTTCCAAACAGGGGCAAAAATTCGTTGAAGAGAAGAAGTCCAAAAACGACATTGCTTGGTAAAATCGAGTTTTAGAGAAAACGTCGGGTTAAATCACTCCAAATAAATTTTTTATGCAAGAAAACCTAAAAATCTAGCACTGAACATAAAGCTTGACCTTCGAAATTTTTTTTGAAAGTTTCTAAAAATTAGCAAAGAGGACTGCCTTTTTGCTCGTTTGGCGTTAAAGCGTAAAAATTATGTTTCAGGTAATTAGACTTCATTTTGGGTTTTATCAAAAATCACACATGCTAAAAATAGTTTCATGAAGTTCCAATAAAAACTAGTTTTGAAGAAGACACTTTTAAGTTCACTAAAAAATCCGGGTATGAGAAGAAATGGGGCATTTTCTTAGTTTTTCTGCGGTAGACTTGTTCTTACTCTTATTTAACTTATTTTTCAGGTCCATATATGCTATCTAAATTCTAAAAATAGTATATTCTAGAGGCTATAATATTCACATATCACTCCTATTTAACTCATAAAAAGAAAACAAAACACAAGGCGTCATTCCATGCATAACAACAACGCTATCTTCTATTTGATTCTTTTTTAACGTTCTTGTTTCTAATATTGTTTATAACTACTTAGATCATATTATTTGTTGTAGAGAAGGGTTAGAATAGAAGTTTAAGATGAGTTGTAGGAGTTCTCACTTGGATGATCTTGATCAAGGATGAAGGATTTAAGCTTTAGCTAAACTTTCTTCCTTCCTTTTCTTCCTTCTTCCTTCTTCTTCTTTTTTGGAGGCACTCTCTTTAGATTTTCTCCCCCTTGGCCGAATTCTATAGGAGGAGAAGGGTGGTTTTGATCTTCTATTTATAGATTTGAGGAAGGACTTGAGGTGTAATTACCAAAGGTTTGTTTAGTAATTAATTAGAATAGGTTTAGGAACTTTTTCATGATTATAGCCTAATAGACTAGTGTGTTGTCATTTGGCTAATGATGAAAAGTTGGGAAGATTTTAGCTGATCAAAACTCTTTCAGCTAAAATTAAGCAGTGTCAAAGATATTCAGAAAAATATTTTGACACAAAATGTGACTATTGTAAAAGACTTGCTTAATTTTCTAGAGTTTAGATTTTATTTTAGAATTAATTTCGTAGAATATAAAAATACTAAAACTATCCAATATTGCTCCATTTATACTGAAAAACTCAAATACAGTATAAGTTTGCATGTTCCCAAGGCAAATCCACCCAAAATACAAAAAGTATACTTTTGGACTTTTTTGGGCACACCACCCAAGGTGGCCGGCCACTTGAAGCTTTCCTCCTATTTTTAATTAAATGATTTTTGTATTTAATAATTCTTAAAATTTAAAATTTTAGGTCAAAAAGAATTAAATTTGGACTTTTCTTTTATTTTTGAGTTGAGCTTAATGGGCTTTCTTTTTATTATTTTTTAGCTTAATTTGCTAATTGGGTTTTTAATTTAATTTGGGTTATAATCTTTTCTTGGACCTTTATTTTAGCTTTTGGGTCATGTTGAAGTTTTGGGTTTCGTTAAAATTTTAGTCTTTAACTCTTGTTAGGCTTAGGATTAGATTTTCCTTGGTTATCTTTTGAGCCTTCAGTGATTTCTTGGGCTAATCTCGGATTAGTCTTGGGTTTATCCAAAGTTTTAGGTTCAATCTCTAAGAAATCGAATCGTTCTATCTCGAGTTAGAGTTTTCGGCATACGTGTGACCTTGAGAACTACTGTTAGAGTTTCACGAATTTTCGGTTTACTTGAGAATTCGCTATTAAGGTTCTAATGCTATGTTTGAAAATACGAGCCCTTACATTTAATGTAATTAAAAAAAAGGTAAATTACACTGACCTCTCCTGACGTTTCTGACAAAAATAAAAACACTCCATGTGATTTTTGAAATATCACCGACACCTCTTCTGCTTTAATATTTGGTTTTAAAATCACCCCTTCGTTAACAGCTGTGAAAAATAATAACGAAAAATAATAAGATCAGCTTTTAATTTTTTTGAAATCCTATTATACTCTTATTTTAAATTTTCCCAGATTCTCCATCGTTTCTTCATCTTTCTCATTCTCTGAACATCCTTAAGCCCCAACTGGCACCGGCAAAGTGGGAATGAGGTGGCGTCAGTGAGGGTTTAGCAAGGGGCGACGCTAGTGCGTGTGTGCGATGGTGGCTAGGATTTGGGAAAGAGGCAGCAACGAGGGTTGGGAATGAAGGTTAGGGTTTGGAGGGGGCAGCGACAACGGCGCTGTTATGCGCGCTAATGGCGAAGGGGTGGTGGTTAGGGTTTGGGATGGAGGTGCAGCGAGGGTGCGGCGATGGCGGTGGTTAATTGAGGGAGTCCATTCGGCGACGAAAATCTGGCCACCGCAAGTCTCTCCGACCACCCATCACCGGCGACCTCCCTTTGGCGACAAAAATCTGGCCACCGCTAGTCTCTCCCCTCTCTCTCTCTCTCTCTCCACCTCACTATGTCATCTCTCTCTCTTTGTGTGTGTGTGTGTGTGTGTGTACATATTAAATTTGGCGGCGGAACGGCGACGAGGGAGGCAAGGCGGCGATAGTGGGTGGTGGCTCCGACGCTGCTGTTGCCGGCGGTAGTGTGTTGGCGCCAATGGGTGGTGCGGCGTCGTCGGAGTGAAGTTAGGGGGGCTTGGTGCCAGGTTGGCCTGTGCAGCACCTGATCTTCCTCTTTCATTTAATTTTTTTTCTCTCTTCCTAATCCTATATGTATAGATAGAGAGAGAGATGAGAGAGACATGGGAGGTAAGTGAAATTAGAGAGTAAAAATATAAATTTACAACTATAATTAACGGGGTTAGGGTAAAATTACTGATATGGGTGGTCAGTGATATTTTAGAAACCATATAGGGTGTTTCTGTTTTTGTCAAAAAATCTCAGGAAAGATCAGTGTAATTGACCCTTAAAAAAACTCACTTCAACTCAAAAATAATTTCCTAAAAACATAAATTACAAATCATTGTACTAAAGAATTGTAATTGCACTTTCACCCTTATTCTCAAAATCGAACTTTCGAACTCTTAGTATTAAATGCTTATTATTCTCCCTACGTTAAGATTATAGATATCCATTGATTAAACTAAATTATTAACAATTATATTTTATCGACATTTTTAATAATTCCTTGTGATCTTTCGCTTAACTTATTTGATATGTCGGATTATAAAATATACTTACAGGGTTTGACATAATCAAAACTTATAAATTTTTTTAAGAGGTTATAATCAATCCCTATTCGAGATGTGAATTCTGTCTATAATTAATATCCACAATATAAGTAATGTCGTTATCTAACTCACTATCTGTAAAAGATGGCACCATTTAATGAATCAAAATAACAAACATTAATATACGTGTTTAATAATTATTTCAGAATTAAGAGCATAAACATTCATAATAACTATGGGGTATAAATTAATTTATATAGTCAGTATAAAATTAATTACTTCAATGCGGTTCTACTCAATACACACAAAATGTACTGGCATAATGACTCGGAACTATAATCGAAATTATACTGTTTCCGTAATCAAGATAGAGCTACTAAAACACTATACTACAGTTGTACCAATGGCGTGTCCAGTTCTTTCTAAGACTATGAATCATAAACTTATATTCTACAAGGAGCGATAATCTGATCTTCCGTGTATAAGTCGAACTCTACACACTAGAATAACTACTATGTATAATAAAAGACACCCATACACAATATTAAATAATAATGAAACGCAAATATTGCTCATACAGATTCTCATTAAAATGAAAAAATAATTTTTATTAATAAATAAAAAATAATACCAAAAATTCAATGCATGATTCTTAATATACAACCCTAACAAAAACATCAAGCGTGTCACGACCCCGACCTAAAGCACGTGACCTCACGTGACAACTCGACAATTTAGATCAACGGTGGATTACTCTTCTATATTATTTACTTCGTAGCTAAAACAGCTCTTGAAAGAAAACATTGTAACTTAGTTTATTTTAAAAAGTAATTTCTCAAAATTTCAGAAAATATTCCAAGTGTAAAAATTAGAAATTTCAACAGAATTTCCTATATTTTTCGGACAATTCCAATTTTTTTTTTGAAAACCTGTTAAACTCAAGCAGTATACAAAATTCTTAGGCACCGCCTAGATCTCAACACCCAATCACAATTAAAACTAATTAATAACTAACAATCATCATATCTTTAAGACCACATTCACATTCTTAGGAAATTCATTCTTAGCCTTCTATTAGGATGTCACCAACTAGAATCCAATACTTAAAATAAGTCATGAATTCATGACAATTTATTAATTAACTACAAAGATAAATTTCATTATATTCTCACATTCATTACATTTACCATTCTTTAAAATTTACTAATTGATTACTTTTATACAACATAAAATAGAGTTTCTCTTTCAGTTTTCAAAACCCACTTCTAAATCATAACAAGTCTGATATATATTCTTGATCACCAGAACCTATAAAAATGTAAAACCAACAAACATGAGCCGAAACTAAACTCGTAGGATAAAGATTAAAGAAAGTGCAATGCATGATATGTGAAGTGTGGATAAGCATGATATTATACAACAATTTTCAAATATTTTCTTTTCTTGATTCGTAACTCATCTTTTAATCATTTCCATTCTTCATTCTTTTTAGGCTCATTACTCATTCTTATTCAATTATTGAACTTTCTTTTCTTGTCTTGACATTAATCACATTTTCTCTTTATCTTTCTTTAGTTCTCGCCTTCATTTTTATTTTCTCTTTAATTAGTTACTAAATACTAACTCACCTCTTATCCATTTTAAAATCATTAACTTTCTTTCCCATTCTTTAATTTTTTTATCCACATTTCACTTTCATTTCTTTAATCAAAATAATAAACCGAATCTCTTCATTCTTTATTTATTTAATCTTTACTCTTCTTATTAAATCATAAAGCTTTTTTTTCAATCCATCTTTTATATTTTATTTATATTTTCTCACTTTATTTTTGATTTCCGAAAATTTCGTTAATTTAATATTGAACCAAAGTCATGACAATCTCAGCCGTGAATCCAAATCACTACCACGACAATCTTATTCACTGATCTCACAATTATCCCATTGTACTCACGTTAAACAATCTTAGTGTTAATTCTCCCTTCCTCCAATTTCAAACCATAAACTTTCATATCATCCATAAACACCATATATATTCATCCAGCTCTTTGATTTCACATTCACTTTCATCTCATCTAGTTTAAAACATGCAAGTCCCATTATTATTTCATAAGTTATCAAATTATAAAGCTCAAATGATCAGTTGAATTATCGATTTAGTTTACAAATCACAAATTTACTAGTTTTAAAGTTCTAACAACTTCAAGTGTCTAATTTAAATCTGGTTACCCACATGTAGTTTACTTTCCTTACCAATTTAAGAAATCAAGCCCAGTTTACAATTTAAGCTTTTAATTACTGTTGAATTCACTGGGTGTAAACAACTCACTCAATTCCATTTAATCCATTTACCCAAACTAAATCTCATATTCACATAACCTTATTTCATTTTCTTATTCATTGTATAGTCTTACTTTTCAATTCAAAGTTATAAGTCTCTAATTATGGTCTCATCAACCGTTGTTTCAACGTTCACGCCTTTCCCATAAAATCAAGTCAATATATATTACAATACTTCAACTTACGAGTTAAAGATACATTCATCGAGTCCCTTTATTTTTCCAAAATTTTCCAGAGATAAACCCAACATGTTTCCTTCATTGATTAATTTTCATTCATCCATTTCTAACTTTAAATTCAGATTTCAGATGAAGAATTCATTCAATCACTCATTCAGATAAATGGTCATGAGTTCCAATTTTCCCAATTTACTCAATTTCATTGAATTATATTCGCTTAACTTAAAATCCAATTAGAAACTTATGAATAGTTATGAACATCATCAATTTAACACATCAATACTACCTATCAAATTATGTAATTCTAATTATATCTTAGTGATTCGACTTTGACCATATCATTCATGTGTTGAGGGTTTATTCTTTAAGTTAAAAATTTAAGCTAAATTATTAACACAAGCTTCACAAAAATTAGAACTTGATATAGTGAATCACATTCTAGTACAAATAGAATTCATGATTCCATTTAACCTTGGGTTCTCATCATAGCTCATTTCTCAATTTTTAACCTCACTAGTTTAAAAATTTAGATCTTAAGCCATCCAAATTTCAAGTTAAACTGAGGGTTTTTATGAAATCATAAAAAGAAAATTCACCACAAATCATTGCAATTCACTAAAGTTTAGTCTAAATCCAACCTCGCGGGAGAAAAATCCCAATTTTCGCCAACCCTAACTATCGGCCATCTTAGAAGTCAAGTCCATTGTGGTTCAACGCGAAGCTGTGGTTGCGTAGGGTTTGATTCCCGATCTGCAACTTAGGATTTCAAATGGAGGGCCTCCGATTTCTTAAACAAAAATGAATGCTGGAAGCTTAGGAACCTCCCATGGCAGCAAGGTCCCTTACCCAAACAAAACAGAAAATGAGGAAGAAAGGTTTCGGCGAGGTGGGGATTAAGGGCATTCTTGGGCTTCAAATTAATCCTTGTATAGCCTCCACTCTAATGTTTAACCTCTTCAATTTGAGAGATCGGAAGAAATACGATCCGTTCTCGAAGCTTAGAGCTTCGTCCATGGCCGACACACATAAGAGAAGAACAGAAAACGTGAAGAAGAAGAAGAAGAAGAAGAACAGAGGGACGGCGCTGACTGGTAGAGGGGCTGGGGTGTGGTTGCCGGTGGGGATGGCGGCGTCGGCGGTCGCGGTGGTGGTTGGTCGCGCACATCGCGCATTTTGATCTCTCTCTGCTTCTCAGCTTCGACTGAGATGCGTTTTATACTTTTTTTATTTTATTTTATTTTATTTTATTTTTTTACTAACTCCTCAAAAATGTAAAAAAATTCTAGAATTTATTTAATTTATATTTATATACTTTATGAATTCCTTAAATTTTAAAAAAACCACTATAATACAATTATCAAGCTTTTAAATTTCCTCATGAAAATGATTCACTTCCATTCCCAACTTAATTTAAATATAAATTTTGAATACTATTATTAAATTTTTTTACCACTCACAAAATTTATCATGTATTATTAATCCTCCTCCAAGATCAACATCATCGATTTGAATCAATTCAAAATAATTGATTAATTAATTTAAAATAAAAACGTACCGGATCTCCACAATGATAGATGGTTTACTTCCTTCAATCAGCTTCTTCGCAGAGACAGAGCGACTCCAATTGCTTGGACTGCATTTAGCCAAGCTTGCCGCCTCCTGGTAACTTTTCTAACCCCTACTAATCATTTGAAGCTTTCTTCTATTGTCTTTTCAATTTCGAGTCTCCAGGTTACATTAGGGTCACAATACGGTTCAATATTGCGTAGAATTATGTGTCGGGGTAGGAACCGAGTCGTGCTATCTAGTGACTATAAGGAGGCGAAATTCTTATTTCTTGACGTTAGACATAACGAACCTCCAATCCACCAAGAGACGTCCTCCTCTAGCGCCACACCCATCACCGATTATCTTCTTGACCAGCAACTTCCTTTGATCACTGACGATTGTACCGTGGAGACTACCAGTACTGTCCCTACCCATGAACCTATCCCCGTTCCTTTTTACTCACTCCGAGACGAGAGCTCTTCTATGGAGATGGAAGAAGAGCAACCTGAGGCATGTCCCTCTCATCGCCAAGCAGACTCCCCCTTAGAACCGTTAAGTGGGGAGGAGTTAGATCTCCTTGAAGCCATTGTCACCTACCCAAACCAGCCTGAGACCCCTACCAATCGCTCGCAGATTGTGGTTAGACATATTCGCATTCCCTTCACTGCCGACTCTGTCCCTACAACTATTGAGGCCCAAGATCTAGGCCTGCTAAGATTGCAGTTTTAGATCCCTAGCCTAACCCGTATGAGGGATCCCTCCGTCGACGAAAGAGCCTATTCTATTATTTCAGGAAAAGTCTGTATCTTTGAAGAGGCTCTCCAGGATGGTCTAAGAATCCTCATACCTTCCCTTATCAAAGAGCTTCTTCAATACCTTGAAATTGCCCCTGTTCAATTAGTCCCCAACACATGGAGGATCCTTGTTGGGAGTATAGTCCTCTGGCAAGTACTAAGCGAAGAGAAGAGGAGTCTAACCATCCATGAGTTCTTATGGTGTTACAAACCTGTTGAACATCTTTTCAGGTATGTTAGCCTTCAAGCCTACTGGAGTCGCAAGTTGATTACCGGACTGTCGACCTCTAATAAACATTGGAAGGAACATTATTTTTTCATCTCAAGAGATGGTTGGGAGTTCCAACAGTGAGAGGACATCAACGAGACGACCCCCTGAATTCCACGAGTAAGGGCCAATCTACCCAAAGATGGTTAGTTCACTCCTTAAGTTGCTATTTCACCATATCTTACATTTCTTTTGCGGGTTAGGACCTAATGTTCCTAGGATCTTTGCTTAGGTCGCATTAGGGCCCCCGAGATATCTGAGAGGGACCAAGAGAGGATTAAAGCTGCCTATACGCATGAAGTTAGGGATTGGGCAACATTGGTCACTGCTGATAGTCTGAGTGAGTATCTTCTCAGCCCTAAACCTTCTATTAATACCTTAAATTTGTTTCGCATGGCCGAGGGTGAAGAAGCTTCTAGGCTGAAAGGTGAAACGTCATATGCATCCGCGTTCTCCCCCTTTTATGTAGTTATTCTACCCATTTTGAGATCATTTCTTCTCTTTATAGGAAAGATGGGTAGAGTTGATAAGAAAATTCAGAAGTATTTGAAAGAACTGAGGGAAAAGCGCGTGGGCCAGGGGAGCGATGATTTCGGGGCTCTCCCTCCCCCCCTCCAAAAAAAATATCCAAGGGTATCAAATCAGCGCCAAATGGAGGGGAATGCATTTGTCGAAAAGGTTGACACTTCCCAAAAGGGAAGTTTGTCTGCAGGAGTCCAGGCCGATCAGGACCTGGTTTTATGCTCAGCGAGTCCAATAGTGCATAAAGGAAAAGGGGCTGATTTGCCGCCTCCTCCTCCCCTCGGCCCTCATTATGAAAATGCTGAATCTATTTTTGTGGAAGGGGAGTCTGGTTTAAAGATGATCGAGAGTGCCATTCCCCCTACTGACCATGAAGCCATGGAAGCTTTCTCCCCCATGCCCTAGGGGACTGCTTCCATCAGAAAGGGCAAAGGTACGTTAACCTTCACTTCCACTGTTGTCTTGTTATTTTTTCCTTTTTTCTCTTTGATAGCCCTTTTTTACTTCTTTCCAGGCCATAGCCTTAGGTCATCATTCCATTATCCAAATGAGCGAGTATCACACCGCTTGGAAAGCAGCTGAGAAAATGGTGCAGTTTGCCTCAAATTCTATGAAAATTTTGAAAGAACAGCTAGAGCCGCTCAAGCAGGAGAACAACCATCTGATGTCTAAGCTAGAGAAAGGAAAATAATCCATCGAAGAACTACACAAAGATAAGGAGATTCTAGCTAAGATGGGAGATAACCAGAAGAAGATAGTTAACCTGGAGTTCAAGTGCAGGGAGCTGAAATTTCAAAATGTCAAGAGAAGGGCTGCCTTTTTGGACGAGTTCAAATCCTCTAGAGAGCTGGAACAATTAATCACCAACCACATAGCCGAGCACATGGACTTTACTGCTGTCAAGATGCAAATGGCCGACCAGTGAGACCACAGTTATGAGACCTTCCGTCAACAAGTCCAAGCAGCCTTTTCCGATCAAGACTTTCGCTCATCCAGCCTAAGGAAGAGGATGATGCATCCATAATTATCGGTTCACTAGCTAAAGTTCTTGATGGAGGGCCTTCTGACACTCCAGCTTAATCCTAGATCTCTTTCTCTCTCTCATCTTTAAAGCCTTTCAAACATTACTCCATACATCTAAAATACTTTTATTTTTCTGTGGTTGATTGGGAAACACATTTTCGTTGTTTTTGGTGATTCATCGTTGGTGGTGGTTATGACTTAAACACTTTACTTTGGTTTTTTGTGATTTGTCGTTGGTGGTGGTTGTGGCTTAAACACTTTATTATAATTTTTCTATATAGGGTTTTCACCCAATTGCTTTTTCTTTACATTCTGGTGGATTATTTATGTTTATTTTTCTCATGACTGGGTAGTTCGTGCACTTACCACCCCTTATTTGAATATGGTGGAGTATCCTGTATACTTACTTTTTTGCTTAAATATGATAAAGTGCTTCTTATATTTAACCTTCGGTACTTTGCTTTCCAATCTTTAGGCATGGTCTACCCTTTTTGGAGAAGGCCTGCTCAGCCTGAGCCTTTTCTAACACTTAGACCTCGGCTCCCCTTTTTGGAGAAGACCTGATCAACCTGAGCCTTTCTCACCCTTAGGCCTGGGCTACCCTTTTTGGAGAAGGCCTGAACAGCCTAAGTCTCTTTTGATCCTTGGGCCTCGGCTCCCCTTTTTGAAGAAGGCCTGATCAGCCTAAGCTTTTCTGACCCTTAGGCCTGGGCTACCCTTTTTGGAGAAGGCCTGATTAGCCTGAGCCATTTCAAACCCTTAGGCCTCGGCTCCCCTTTTTAGAGAAGACCTGATCAGCCTGAGCGTTTCTGACTCTTAGGCCTTGGCTCCCCTTTTTGGAGAAGGCCTTATCAGCCTGAGCCTTTTCTGATCCTTAGGCCTCGGCTCTACTTTTTGGAAAAGGCCTGATCAACCTGAGCCTTTCTGACCCTTAGGCCTTGCCTCCCCTTTTTAGAGAAGGCCTGATCAGCCAGAGCTTTTCAGACCCTTAGGCTTGGGCTACCCTTTTTAGAGAAGGCTTGATCAGCCTAAGCCTTTCCGAGCCCCTTAGGCTTGGGCTACCCTCTTTGGAGAAGGCCTGATCAGCTTAAGCATTTTTTACCCTTAGGCCTGGGTTACTCTTTTTGAAGAAGGCCTAATCTGCCTGAGCCTTTCCGACACTTAAGCATCGGCTTCCCTTTTTGGAGAAGGCCTGATCAGCCTTAGCCTTTTCGACCCTTAGGCCTGGGCTACCCTTTTTAGAGAAGGCCTGATCGGCTTGAGCCTTTTCTGACCCTTAGGCCTCGGCTCTCCCTTTAGAGAAGGCCTGATCAGCTTAAGCCTTTCTGACCCTTAGGCCTAGGCTACCCTTTTTGGAGAAAGCCTAATCAGCATGAGCCTTTCCGACCCTTAGGTTTGGGCTCCCCTTTTTGGAGAAGGCTTGATCAGCCTGAACCTTTATGACCCTTAGGCCTCGGCTACCCTTTTTGGAGAAGGCCTAATCAGCTTGAACCTTTTCAACCTTTAGGCCTCGGCTACCCTTTTTGGAGAATGCTTGATTAGCCTGAGCCTTTCTGACCCTTGAGCCTAAGCCACCCTTTTTGGAGAAGGAAGAGAGACCAAGCATCATGCACGGGTGAGAAAGGGAAAACTCCAAAACTTCCATTAATCATTAACGAGTGCATGATTACATATACTGTTGATGGACTTCTTTTATTATGGGTAATGTTCTTTTTATAGGTAATACCTCTTAAAGTGGTCAGCGTTCTAAGGGTGTACCAAATCCTTCCCTTCTGTGGTTTGTAGCTTGTAAACTCCTCTGCCACATTGAAGCTTCACTATGTAAGGTCCCTCCCAATTCGGTCCTAGCTTTCCATCACTTAGGTTCTTTGTGGCCAACACCACCTTTCTCAGCATCAAGTCCCCAGCTTTCCATTACTTAGGTTCTTTGTAGCCAACACCACCTTTCTCAGCACCAAGTCTCCTGAGCTGAACCTCCTTTCCCTGACATAGGAGTTGTAATACAGCCTCATCCTCTCCTAGTAAGCTGCTAAGCGTATTGCTGATGTATCTCGAATCTCTTCCAATAAATCCAAATAAACTCTCAACTCCTCATCGTTCTTCGTTTGATCATACTCGCTTATGTGGGCACTGGTCAGTCCAATCTCGACCTGGAGAACAGCTTCATGGCCATAAGTCAGTATATATGGGGTTTACCCCGTAGGAGTCCGAGCGTAGTCCTGTACGCCCAGAGTACGTTGGGGAGTTCCTCCATCCATTGTCCTTTTGCATCATCCAGCTTAGTCTTCAAAACTTTGAGTAAAGAATGGTTGGTAACTTCCACCTGCCCATTAGATTGTGGATGAGTTAGGGAGGCGTAGCACAATCTAATGTCAAGATCATCGCAAAATTTCCTAAAGTTCTTGTTGTCAAACTGTTTTCCATTATCTATTACCTGGGCTTTGGGGATTCCAAATCTACATACAACTTCTTTCCATACAAAACGAGTGACGTTCTTTTCTGTAATTTTCGCTAAAGGCTCCACTTCTACCCATTTTGTGAAGTAGTCGATCGCGACATCTAAGAACTTCATTTGCCTCTGTGGCCTGGGTAGTGGTCCCACTATGTCCAAACCCCATTGTGCGAATGGCCATGGGCTAGTCAAGACGGTGAGCTCAGTGGGTGGCTAGCTGCCTGATCACATTCGCGTAGCGCTAACATTTATCACATTTCTTCACAAAGTCTTTGGTATTGTAGACACCCCAATTTGACCCCGCCTAATCTTAGGTGAATCCGATAATAAAAACAGGTAGAACGGTACCTCAGTTCGAAACTCGGGAAGTGATCCAAGCTCGGTATTTGAACCCGGAACCTTCAAACCAAATAAATTTTACCGAACCATCGAAACTTGCTGCCCAAGTAAGGCGACCGCCATGTTTATTGTGGCAACCGCCAATAGAACCTCTTGAAAACCCCAGCCAAAAGTGGCGACCGCCACCTTTAACCCGGCGATCACCAACTTGCATTGTGGCAACTGCCATAGAATTTTGTGAAACCTTTCAAAAATATGGCAACCGCCAACTCCAAATGGCCTGACATGTCTTAAAACGTGGCAACACCTCATTGGCTGATGAGCTCTATAAATACCGTACCTCTGGTACGTTTTCAAAGATAGAAATTTAGTGAGAGGTTTAGTGAGAGAAATTCTGTCGAGTTACCGAGCAATTTCGAGTCCCAATGCCGAAACCCTGCCGAGATACCGAGATCCAAACCCCCGATTCCTACATTGAAGCCTTGCTTGCATCACCACCCAAGGAGTAGACCGTTGAAGCACATTTCCAACTTGAGGATTCCCCGGCAATCTGATATCTCGTTTGGATTCTCGATTCTTCTAAACTCCATTTCCTCTCTATTGGAGTGATCGGGTTAACTTTCAATTTCAATTTGTGCATTTCTTTTG
>JAULJZ010215594.1:0-18240 GCA_032270985.1 Heliamphora pulchella | reverse complement strand
TGAGATCTCCTGCTGAGCGCATCAACTACGACATTTGCCTTTCTTGGATGGTACTGCAAATCAAAATCGTAGTCTCCCAACAACTCCATCCATCGTTGCTGGCGAAGATTCAGGTCTTTCTGTGAAAACAAGTATTTTGAGCTCTTGTGATCAGAGAAAACCTCAAAATGCTCACCATATAGATAATGCGGCCATGTCTTCAAAGCGAAGACCACGACTGCCAACTCCAAATCATGAGTCGGGTAATTCCTCTCGTGCATCTTCAGTTGTCGCGAGCCGTAGACTACAACCTTACCTTCCTGCATCAACACACAGCCCAAACCATCAAGTGACGCGTCACAATACACTGCATACACCAGACCTCGCTCAGGAATAATTAACACTGGCGCACTGGTCAATCTCCTCTTTAGCTCATGGAAAGCTAACTCACAGGACACACTCCAGACGAACATAACTCCCTTTCATGTCAGACGCGTCATAGGTGCTGCCAACCTAGAAAAATCATTGACAAACCGCTGATAATAACCTGCCAAATCCAGGAAACTACAGATCTCAAAGACGTTCTTCGGTCGCTGCCAATTCATCACTGCATCAGTCTTCGACGAGTCTACTGATACTCCATCCTTTGACACCACGTGTTCAAGGAATCTCACCTCTGACATCCAGAACTCACACTTCTCGAACTTCGCATACAAGCGATGTTCTCTCAAAAGTTACAAGACGACGTGCAGATGCTCCTCATGTATCTCCCTCGTGGGCGACTAAACCAGAATATCGTCCACGAACACGAACACAAAACTGTCCAGATAGGAGTGGAAGATACGGTTCATCAAACCCATAAATGTAACAGGGGCGTTCGTCAAACCAAATGGCATGACCAGAAACTCGTAGTGGCCATAACGAGTGCGAAAGGCGGTCTTTGCTATGTTCCTGTCCCTAATCCTCAGCTGGTGATACCCTGACCTCAAGTCAATCTTTGAAACGCAATGGGATCCCCTCAACTGATCAAACAAATCATTGATCCGCAGCATCGGATACTTGTTCTTCACCGTTACCTGGTTCAGTTTCCTGTAGTCTATATATAGTCTCAATAACCCATCCTTCTTCTTCACGAACAAAGCTGGCGCACCCAACAGCGACGTACTCGGCCGTACAAATCCTTTGTCCAGCAACTCCTGCAACTACACCTTGAGTTCTCACAACTCAGCAGGTGCAAAGCGATAAGATGGCATAGAGATAGGAGTAGTTCCTGGAACAAGATCAATGGAGAACTCCACATCACGGCTCAGTGGCCACTCAAATAGATTGTTACGAAAGACGTCTAGATAGTCACACACCACAAGGGGTAACTCCCCTTGAACCTCAACTGGCACATCCAATCTGAGAGCAGAAAGGAGAGAACCCAAGTTCCGTCGAACTCGCCCGGCACCTGGTACAGACACCAAGCCCTCATCCCGATCACCCACAAAGTAGAAGCAGTCACCCTCCGGCGTATAGATCGAAACTCTATGTCGCTCACAATCTATATAGGCATGGTATGTAGTCAGCCAGTCCATCCCTATGATGACGTCAAACGTGGTCATGTCTAGAATAATAAAATCAAACTCTAAACAACGACCAGCGACCTCCAGTACGCAGGATCTACAAACAAGGCTCAGCGTCACACTCCCACTAACTAAGGTCTCCACACACAAGGTACTACCCAACCAGTTCATTTCCAACCCCAATGCAGACACAAATGCAGAGGATATAAACGAATGTGATGCTCCCGTGTCTAAAAGAACACTGGCCCATGATTTAAAGACTAGAAGAGTACCTCTAATCATGGCTGGAGTAACTGCCGCATCAGACGTAACTGGTGCTTTGGAAGCACTGCGATCCGTAAGAACATAAGCCATGGCCTGCGGTGGTCTAGTCTGTCCACTATAACCCTGAGTCGATGGCTGCCTCACTTACTGAGCTGAAGCACCTCCTTTCCCAAATCTAGAAGTCTGAGTCCTAGGCTACTGCAGTGCATGTCGCCTCTGTACAGATGAAGCAACTGACGATCCTGTCGCGCCCTAAACATTTCCCTCTCTAGGACAGGATCTGCCAATATACCCGGACTGACCACACCAAAAACAGATAGGTGGGTCTCTCGCCTGTGACTAGACATGCAATGAACTTTGAGCCTGGCCCTTTTGCTGGCACGCAACTGCACGATGCCCCGACTGCCCGCATCTATAACAGATGAACCCTCTCTGTTCTGGCCTTCCTGTCGAGGCCACGAAAGTGTAGGTGCAGATGACTGCTACTGATATGATCCATCAAAACAAGAACTAGGTTAGGACGACCTCTGGTGCTTGTTCCTGATCCCCTGAAGCTGTATCTCACCATTGCTCTGCTGGTTCTTACCCTCTCTAACCCTGCGGCTGTCTGCCAACGAGTTCTCTACCCGGATAGTAGCTTCCACCAGCTTGATATACACCTCCACATCCAGAGCTACAACCCTATCCTTGATAGCAGGTCGAAGTCCCCTCTCAAGCCTCCAAGTACGTAACTCCTCTGTCGAGACCATCTCTGGTGCAAACCGTGACAGATTCGCAAATTTGGCCTCATATTGGACCACAAACAGATTCCCCTGAACAAGGGAGAGGAACTCCTCTCGATAAGCATCTCTCGAAGATCTCGAGAAATACTTCTCCAAGAAGTCTCTCGTGAAAGTAGCCCACGTCTCATCCACAGTGGTCTTGGAAAACTTCCACCACTCTCTAGCATCTTTCCGCAGTTGGAACGCCGCCAACTTCACATGCAAGGCATCTCCTCGATATCCAGAGTTTCGAATATCATCGTGGTCACTTCCAACCACTCAGTAGCCACCTTTGGGTCCGGCTCTCCAGAAAAGGTCGGAGGATCCAACCGCCGAAACTCCCTCATAGCCACAGAAGCCCTTGGCTTGGGAACCTGTACACTAGCCCTGGTCGCTTCTGCCAAAGCTCACATAGTGGCAAGCATCTCCTGGACAACGTTAGCACCGCCCACTTGTTCCTGTGGGGCATGAACGTCTCCCTCCTCTAAAACCTGAACATAAGCACGACCTCGGCTACGACCTCGTTCCCGAGCTCCCCGCGTAAACATAGTTCTATAGGAAGCAATATAAACAGGATAAGCATTCCTACAACATGTTACTATGTAACAGAAACACATAACGCACATAAGCATGCTATCACGTAGCCACGTAAGGTTATGCAAACACATCTCACATACCGAAGAGAACTAACAAGACAGACTCATCCATTTGGATAACCTATTCGGATTCCCTGCTAGAAAACACGTCGGCCAAATGCGTTTCTAACTTGGCTTCCAAATCTATTATTCCAAATGCCCTAAGGCAAGACTTATCAATCCTGAGATTTAACCTCCATACCCACGTATACACAGCGATCATGCTCAGAAAGCTATTAACATGTTATAAACCAACGTTTAAACACATGCAAGCAAGCATATACAATTAACCTCACCAGGTGATAAACCCTTTTTTTCCCATGGCTCTCAGGTATTCGAACCCAGAGCTCTGATACCAAGTTGTCACACCCCAAAACCCAAGGTCACGTGAAAATCCACCAAACACCAGTTTTATGAAAATATAAGTTTTCATACATTTAAATCCGCCTGTTGAAACCAAAGGAAAACCCAACAAAAGATATCTCTCGTAAATAAAAGATATATAGTTCCAACATGCATTCAGTATATCGCCTTATGGCATACAAAACCTACCTTCAAGAACAGGCATACAAAAAGGAAAACTATAACAGTCTTTTGCCACCACGGGCACCTCCAGAGCTACTCATGATCATCATTCACATCACCTGAAAAAGGTTTTGTACAAAAAATCTCACCCGTGAGCCGAAGCCCAATAGAGACAGACAATAAAACTGTAAAGCAGGAAATATGCAATCATATAGAGTGGAAGCATACTCAACCACAAGCCAAAAAGGTTTTACGTTATAAAACTCCAAGTTTCCCACAAACCTCCAAAATAATTTTCCCTTCACAACTAAGCATTTATACAATGCAAAACACATTTTTACAGTTGAAGAAAAACAGTAACCAAAATATCGTTCCCTCACGAAATGTACCATCGTGAAAAAGAAAAAAAGTATGATCCTATATACCGACTCTGTCACACAGAAAAAAGTAGCAACTATAGACTCCTGTCCATTACCCTAGTCCTGAACCACTTAAGGCTTGCTAGGTAATGACAAGTTCTATATGGAGCACCACGACGAACCACTTAATTTACGGGCGACAACCCAAGGGAACTAAGCACCTAACCGCCTCAATTTACGGGGACTAACCCGAAGGACCTGAGTACCTACGCTACACACGTTTTTGGACTTACACTGAGGGCAACTTATGCCAAATACACGTCATCCCGGTACATCTAGATAATCTTCTAAAAATAGTACCATAACTCAACTACGAAAAACATTTCCTCAAAACAATACATGATACATGTATATAGATCCATCCATCAACATGGAGATCAATAAAATATTTTCAAAATATTTTTCCCCGTTTTCAACAAACGTTTCAAAATCGGAGACTCAACCCCAAAAGCGAGCTCTAAACCTCCTAAACACCGAGTGTCGAGATTTCGATCAAAAATCATCATTTTCCACTGTTTTCAATAAAATCCTTTGAAAACCATATTACCACAAGTCATACAGTACTATAAGCCAAGAAAAGCAAACAACATGCTTTCTATTAGAAAACAAGGCTTAAACAGAAAATATGACATTTAATGCATTTTCTACCCGGTAAAAACATATATAATTACATTTAACACCCTCATAACAGCAGTAGGTCTAGAATCCTACCTCGTCAGAATGAGAATCAAACCGGATGAGCGCAAAGCTAACAGCGTAGATAGCAAGGATCCACAAGCTGATCGTCGAAAACTAGGCTTGGGCAGGTCAAATATGTAGAGAGAAGGCAGAGAGAATGAGAAAAGAAAAGCTTTCCCAAACATTTCAGCCCCTGGAATACATATAGGCACGGCAAAAAGGCAGTTTAGTCTACTGAAGAGGCCACTTCAGTCGACTGAAGCTCCCACTTCAGTCGACTGAAGCTCCTCAAAAAACATAAACCGCCACAGTTCAGTCGACCGAACCCCCTGGTTCAGTCGATCGAGCTCAAGAAAACTGGTTCAGTCGACTGAACATAGCAGCCCAGTCGACCAAACCCCAAGGTTTAAGCCTACTGGTTTTGGTCTCGGTTTTGCATTATAAGGCCAACCAAACAAGCCAAAACAAGGTCCGAAAAAGCATAAAACACATCTACATGCTGGTCTACAACTCTAAAACATAACCCATGCATCGATGATATACATAACATGAAAAAAACATGTCATCATTTATATGTATCAAAAATAATAATAATAAAACGGTACAGGGTCTCACAGATTCCATCTAAAAACCCCTATTTCACACCACCATTCCATCTCTCAAAGCCCTTCAATGGCACCTAGGGTTAGAGGAGGCAAGGGGAAATCCATTGCTAGAGATGATCCCACCGGCAAAAACGACCAATGGTTTAACTCGAGTAAAGCCGAAATTCTCTACAAGCACCATCTCCAATCTCTAGATCCCATCTTTGGTAAGATTCTGAATATGAGATTCATCGATTTTTATTTTCCTCGTATCATTCGTCTTTTCAATAGAATGAGTTGGGGGCCATATGTTTTCTATCACCCAAAGGATATGTACCCTCAAATTACACGGTTATTTTATGCAAATCTTTCTCAAGAACTTTTTCCAAATCCAAATGATTGTTACATTTACTTCACCACTTATCTCTATGGAAAAACTTACAAATTTTCCGATAAAGACATAACAACTCTTTTTGGAATGGAATGAGGAGATTTTAAATGTCCACAAATTTCATCTCAGTCATGGATCATGGCTCACGATTTCACTCCCGAAACATTTTTACCCATAATCATGACTGAACCTCCTCTTAATTTTGCCCTTCTCCCATCTTACTCACAACTCACACTCGAGGCCAAAATTTTGCATCTCATTATTACATATAATATATTGCCTCGTAGTGGATTTCGCACCTACATTTCTTATCTTGGCTGCTTTCTATTATGGTATATTTACAAGAAATACGCCTTGACCTTCCATCTCTCATATGCAAATGGATGCTTGCCAAAGAAAGTTCCAAACGCCATAATCTTCCATATAGAGGTTTTCTCACACCTCTTTTTGAATCCTTTGGTTTTTTCCCTTCTTCTTCAAATTTCCTTCCACCTAAAAACTCCGACTTTCTCACCGCCACTACCTTGAAGCAAATGGGTTATCATTTACAAAATGGGCAGTGGTTACCCAAACATCAAAGGGAAGTTCCTCAAGTAGTGCAAGACAGTGATGAGGAGGCCGAGGGTGCTGCTTATGCCCAGGCTGATGCTCTTTCTGCTCCATCAGTATCTCCACCTGCTCCTACCACCACTATTCATCCCACCGATGATGATACTGCCCCTGTGACACGCTCTTTGTCAAAGAAACTGGTTCGTTCTTTTTCCAAACGCATTGACAAGAACCTTGACAAGATTAGCTCTCGCCTTGGTCACCTTAAAGAGGCTATGGGTGTACCTCCCTCCGCTACCTCTTCACCCGCGGATGATGATGATGATGATGATGCTGCCGATGACTCCGAGTCTTCTTACTCCGCCTCTTTTTGATTATGCCAAAAGGGGGAGAAGCAAAAGAAGGAAAGCTTGGAAAAGAGAGAAAGAAAGATGAGAGCGCAAATTTGTACTTTGTTTTATTCTTATACACTTGTGCTTCTCCTCTTGGTTTTGTGCTACTCTTATGGTTTTTTATACTTATGCGATATGCTTATGCCAATATGCACGGATACTATGCCAATATGCTTGGATACTTATGCTATGTTTATATTGGTATTGGATACTTATATTGGTATTGCAATCTTTCTTGAATCTTTATTGATGTTCTGTTATGCTTTGATCATATACAATCATGCTTGAATCTTTATTGACAATATCTGCAAAGCTTATTTGATGTTCCATTCAAAAGATAATTGTCGTTATATGCTTAATGAATAAACATTTGAAAAATACTCTTTCAAAGATTTACTTGAATGCTTATTGATAGGGGAAGTTTTATTTAAACTTTCCTACATTATTTTGCTACGTGTTTGTCATTATCAAAAAGGGGGAGATTGTTGGCCTAACAAGGTTTCAATAATCGATTTTGATGATAACAAATCTATGTATCTAATTATGCACATTGAGATTGTTTAATAGCAAAAAAAAGCTTAGCACAATCCAAGATACATAGTGGAAGCCATGACGCATAAATTCAAAACAAGTTCCTTAGCGACAAGTTTTTGTGGCACAAATACAGAGAATCGAGATAGTGAAGACTTGAAGAACATATTGTGAAATTTTATTTGTTAGGATTCTTGTACATTCACTTTACCTCATAAATATTTCTTTGAAGCTCATAGGAATTCTAAAAAGTCATAAAAACATTTTTCCAAATCAAAAAGTAATCAAAATATTTTTGAAAAAATAAAATCTGAATTTTCAATGATCCAGTCGACTGAGGTTTTTATCCAGTCGACTGAATGGGCTACCAAAAATAATTTTTCAGATCTAAAACAGGTTAGTCGACCGAACCTTCATGTCCAGTCGATTGAAGTGAAGTTCAGTCGACCAAATGAGTTTCTTCAGTCGACCGAACAACTTAAAATTTGAATTTTTCTAAAAATGGCTAGTTTAACACTTCTATATTTAGCCCAACGGCTAGTTTGATTTTGGAACCTATAAATAGAGGCCTTGTGCTATTGTTTCATTCACTCAAAGCCTCTCAATCATTCTCTCATATACAACTCTCTTGTGCTTCAAAGTCTGTTGCTTTTTATTCATATCTTTGTGAGAAAAATCATTAGATTTCTTTGTTAGCTTCATTGTTATATTTCTTGAGAAGTGAGTTTAGAGCCTTCATTGTTTGTACTTATTTGCTCATCCAAGGAGTGTTCTTTGTACACTTTCATATTTACTCTTGTTGATTTGTTTTTGAGAAAGACGTTTCTCAAAAGTGGTTAATCCGCCTACAAGGATTAGGTTAACTTGAGAAAGGTACATTTTCAAGAGAGGCTAGGCCTAGACTAAGGAGAGAGGCTCCTCCACCAATTGAAGGGGAGGTAGTAAGAAATTCTCATAGCGGTTTGCTTGAGACAAGGACGTAGGCCGTTGCGCCGAACGTTGTAAAAATCGTGGTATTCCTCTTCTTGCTTACTTATTCCTTTTGTTTACTTTATTGTTGATTCTCTTTATATCACACGCGTTTACACTTAAGTTATTTCATCATTTGATTCATTTTCTTGTCAAATAATTTTATTACACTTTAATTTTCTATCAAGAAGTTAATCTACTTGCAAATTAAAATTGAAAGATATAAAACAAGAAAAGTGTTCTTATCATTTTGAATCTTTTATTTCTCACATCTTTTAAATCTTAAAGCTAGAAAGTGTTTAAATTCTTTCTTTTCACTTTGAAAGAAATATTGTTATATTAAAATATTCTTGTATCTTAATCTAGAAGTCATTTTTGAAAAATATTTTAAATTGTTAAAACTAATAGAGTGTTGTATTTAATTGACAAGAAGTTTTAAATTTTGTTTATACTTGTACTTAGATATTTCATCACAAGGTTTTGCTTCTAAGTTTAATACAAATTGACTTGTGATTTAAATAAGTAATATTTTTGTAAACTGAAGATCATACACTTGTGTTTGATTATATAATCTAAGATTTTAAAATACCCAATTCACTCCCCCTCTTGGGATTACACACGCAATATCAGGGAGTTAATGATGGATTCCGTTGGCGATGTGTTGCATTGAGGTTGTGGTTGGTGACGATGTGAGGTTGGGGTGAGTTGTAGAACTCGTGTCTTTGAGATAGTTAGCCATTGTTTAGGATGCCTGATCTTGTTTGACTATCTTGTTTGACTATATCCTAGGAATGGTTTGGCTAACCATCTCGTGTACCTGTGTCGATTGCGATCGATTATTTGTTGTTTTGACCTTGAGTTGAATTTCGGGGATGAAATTCCTTTAAGGGGGGTAGAGTTGTGAGACCCTAATCCGTTTTTTTTTTCGGCATTTTTCGACGCGTGTGTTGTGTTTATGTGATAGCATGTTTTTATATGCTTTTGATGCATGATAAGAGTTAGATATGCATACGGGGCAGGTTCCCGATACCGTGGGGTGTTACGGTGTGAATTTTGAAAATTTAAAAAAAAAGAAGATATTTTGGAGGCCTATAAATATCTGGAGTTAGATATTTTTAAAACTTCTCCAGTAAGTTTTCTTTTTTTCTCTTTGCCTTCTCTCTAAGTTCTCGGGGGCCTGGGGCTCGATTTTCAACGATCCAACAAAGGATCCTTGCTATTGGTATGGTGGGATACACGTTCATCTGGATGAATTTTCATTCTGGCGAAACTCAATTTTGCACGTAGTTTGAGGTGTTAAGTTTTTAACTCACCAAGGTAGGATTCTAGACCCTACTACTGTATAAGGGTGCTACTTGTAATTGTGTATATTTTTAATGGTTAGATTACTGTAGATCTGATTTTGTTTAAAAATTGGGGTTTTGGGCTAAAAACTATTTTTTGGTGATTTCGGTGGATGGAATCGGGTGTCGGGAGTTTCTGTCTTGGTCTGGGTGTTAAGCCTAGGTGTGTGGATGTCAGAGGGTGTTAGAAGGGTGTTTGGAGGTGTTGATTTGAGGTTTGAAAGGCTAAACCCGTAGCTCAGTTCGATCGACTGGACTGTGAGTTTGGTCGACTAAATCTTGGTTCTTGGGTTCGGTCAACTGGAACATGGGGTCAGTCGACTGAACCGTGTGTTTTCGGCGTTCTGGGCTTTTCTAGTGTGTTATTTAGTCGACTGGGGGTTGGGGTCCAGTCGACTGAACCTGGGCTGTGTTGTGTTTGTGGTTCGATGATTGGGTTTTGGGGTTCAGTTGATTGTGTTGTGGTTTCAGGGGTTGTGTAGTGGCCTCGGATGTTTATTTGGGTGCCGTCCTTGGGTGATGTGCATGGTTTAATGTGGGTGTGGGTGCACGGTTAGGTGCGTGATGTTTATTCACCGTTGGGTTTATGTTGGGCGCGTGTGGTCGTCGTGGGTTTTGCGATGGTCGTGTTTGGCGTGTTTAGGGTCCTTGGGTCTTTTGGGAAAAAGTCGTTAGTTTGTGGAAATCGGGGTTTATGGTTTTGGTGTTGGCCTCTGGGCTAGGCTTAGTTTTGTGGTTGGTTGTCCCAGTGTGTGGACGGGTCGTTCAGGTTAGCGGATAACGGGTACATGGCATGTGATGTCGTGTCGAGTTAAATGGCGGGTGGCGTCATGATGTGAAGTTATATATAGCTATGTGCGTTTATAACTAGTTATGTGCATTTATAACTATTTATTTATGTACGAATTACGTAAGGGAGTTACGTGGTTTATGCTTTAAAACTCATATTTTTATAGGCATGTATATGTGGGCTCTGAGGAGCGGATACATGTGGTGCATGTTGCACGGGTTGCGTGCGTTATGTGTGTTGCATGGGTTGCATGTGTTGCACGGGTTGCATGTGTTGAGTTGCATGGGTGGCATATGTTAGATGGGATGGAGATCCATCGGTGAAAGCCCAAGAATATGTTGGAAGGGATTGAGATCCTTCGGTGAACGCCCGAGAATGTGTTAGATAGGATTGAGATCCTTCGGTGAAAGCCCAAGAAATGTTATTTGGGGCAGTGGTCCTTCGGTGAAAGCCCGAGAAGATCCTTGTGTTCTGTGTGCAGAGTGGGTTTGCTACGGTCCCTCGGGTTGATTCCTGTAAACGTGGTATTGGATGCTATTTCATCGGTCGTGGAAATCCGTAAAGGGAGTCGGTTGCCTCCATGAATGGCGTCGTGGTTGTAGCTCTATATAGAACTTGTCATTACCTAGTAGACCTTAAGTGGTTTAGGACTAGGGTAATGGGTATGAGTCTATAGTTGTTACCCTTATCTGTGTTTTTATTGCTTTTTCTTAACTGTGGCATGACATCTGTTAGGATGATATACATAGTTTCAAGGATGGAACGCGATCTTAAAGACTGTGCGTGTGACTCTGAAGGTCGGAGACGAGGTCCTAGAGAGATGTGTTGGGTGTGTTGCTCATAGTGTGTTGGGCATAGTGCATAGATTGCATGAGTTAGCTTGTTGGGGCTTGTGAGCCTGTTTAGATATATGTTCATGTGTTGCATATTTATCTGTTATCTTTGGGGTTCGTGTGAGCCGTGTTTTCAAACTGTTTTAAGGCTTAAAAGAGAGTCAAAAACTGCACCTCATTTTCCTAGCATGTTTAGCTTATATTGCATGTGCTGTCTAGTTTTTGCTGAGCTTTGGTTCACAGTGTGGGATTTGAAATATTTTTCAGGTACTGGTCACGCAGGTTGATCTGGGATTACTGGAGGGGTGGAAGAGCTGTAGTCTTTCTTTTTGCTAGTTTTGAACACGTATGTTACAACATATTTTCCAGTGTTGGTGCCGTGTAATGTAAGCCGTTTGGCGATTATATAAAATGCATGTATGTTTTATATTGAGAGTACATTCTTGGGTTGGGTGCTATCTTGGCGGTTTGTGAGTGTTTCACGTGACCTGGAGTTTGGGGCGTGACACTACACGAAGCCATTGGGTAATAGATAGCTTTATAACTCACCACTATAATCAGATATCAACGTCGGGTGCAGTTTATAAAAACCCCTCCCTATTCCCGCAATAGGCTACCCGAAGCCATTGAGTAATAGATAGCTCTATAACTCACCACGACAATACCCATTTTACGAACCTCAACCGAGGGAACACGGTACCCAAATCCATTTTACAGAGGCTAACCCAAGGGAACACAGTACCCAGCTTACGCAAGTTTTTGGTCTTTCACCACGAAATTAGTCAAACCCAACTTATCACATCCATATCAATCCTCCTCGGTTCAATATTTGATTAACCAAATCAATGTTCATTAACAACCGGGAGTCCACCTCCCTAATCATTATTATGCAATAGAATCCATTTCGTCAGCAATAAGCCAATCATTACATAAGGACACTACTTTTAATATCAATCATGTTTTTATTATAACCACATATGTTCTCAACACATTCTTTAACTATTATAGAGTCTAATTCTCAATTCAACATTATAGTTTCAAGCAAACTTCCATGATTTCCTCTCAATGTACATCATCGTTCATTTCTGTTAACTCAAACTATTTTAGCATTGATTTTCCCCTTTCTTCAAATTTGAAATCATAAACTTCCATACCAATTATATATACAATGAATATGTATTCATTTTATATCTTTAAAGTCATAAAGTGATCACAAGTCAAACTCTTAATCAAATATAACAAGTTTCATCACATAATTTCATTTAACAAGTATTCATCCTTTAGATTCTAAAATTTTGACATATATAAACTATTCATTATCCACTATCTTGTTCATTTTCGATCCGCTATCACAAGTATTGTATATATATTCCATAGAGTCAAGCACATCAATTAAGTTTTACTTCAACAACTTTCTAAACTTCTCGTTTGGTTATAATTTTAAATATTTAGTTCATATTAACCCAATTTTAAATAAACCAACCCGATTTAGCAAATTAACTAAGCCATGTATTTTAACATGCTACTCCCAATTAAGCAATTTACATAGTTTCATTTTCTCTTATGATTTTCCAATCATTTGCATTATAAGTTTTAAATTAAATTTCAAGATTTAATTCACCATTTCATAGCTTTTGTTTCCCACTTATTAAACACAAGATGAAATTGGTCCATCCTCAATAGAATTAAGACATCCGTAACTCTTGCCAATTAGTCTTAGATTTACCCTTCAACTCTCGATTTAATGAGTTAAATCAAATCTTATCCATTACTCATGGTTTTATATATCATCCTTTCCAAATTTATCAATTCAACCATCAACTTATTTCACAATTTACAAATCCCCGAGTTTAAGAACTCTAATGACTATTTGAAATCCCATTTTAGTCTCGCTGCTGATTCATTACCAGTTCCCTCATCGATTTATGCATTCAAACTCAATATTCCACAACTAACTTTAGTGTGGTGGATGATACACCAACTTAATCCCGACACCCTATGTCAAAGCTTCAAAAGTATCCAAATTACCTCTAAGTTCGTCCAAGAACACAACTCTCATGGTAGCGAATTATTTATTTCATACACTTAGATAAGTTATTCAATCTTAATTCATAACATTCATTAATTCCTCAACTCAAAGTGACTAAGTTTAACATTAATCATTTCATGTAATCCAAATCAAACATTAGCTTAAAATTCAAATCCCGTGATTTTAGTTCTTAACATAGTCCCCTAGTTTTCTAAGTCTTCCCAAATGGATTATTGACTCAAATTATATATTCAAATTCTATTAATCAGGCAGTACAATTCGTACTTTATGACTCCCATTGTGTTTGAATTATCTACCAACTCATGGTTTAAGTAAGTTACAAGTTATAAACATATTACCAAATCTAAGTTTTTCAATCATTCGTAGGTTTCTCTTAAGCATTAATTCTAGCTTATGAAAATCAACACAAATCAAAATAAAGCACTTAAGATAGTCTAAATCCTACTTCGTGGAGCCTCAACGTGACGAATTTCACCAAACACCAGAAAACCCTATGTTTCGGCTACTTCAGATTTTGCTCCTTGGAGGTTCAAATTTAATTCTCCTGATTGATAGCTCTTGATTATGCCCTTTCAACCTTCAATTTAGTGTTATTCCCACATCCCACAAATCTTTGAGAGAGAAGAATCTAATCGCTTGAATTTGTTACCCCAAAAATGACGGGTGAGAAGAAGATGATGTAGGCGGTGGGAAGGGGTTTTGGAGCACTTGGTGATTTTGTTTTAATTCCCAACCTTCTAAAACACTCGCCCAACTTCCCAAATTACGATCCAATGAAACAGAAAATCCAGAAATGATGAAGAATATTTTAGCGCTAAACTGAAGAAGAAGATTTCTCTTATTTATTTATTTATTTTTTTGCGCTGAACAGGGCAAGGCTGCAGGTCAGGGAAAATTGTTTTCTGGCGCTCTATTGCTTTCTTCCTCAAATCTCTTAGATTAAACCAAGGCCCATTGCAGAGATCATACTCCCATTGGTGTAATAGAAATTAGACAAGGAAAAGTCAAGACCAACCTAAAGGTTATTCTTCTATGGAGAACCGAAGGAGCAAAGCAGTAGAAAAATAAAAAGGAACAGGGAAGGAAGGGTGCCGCTGTATCTTCCTTAATTAGCTTTCAATTTAGCTCCAAACTTCTCTAATACAAGAATCAAAGAAAGAAACAATCAAAACAAGAGAGAGTAGGAATCGACACCTGAACCGGGGTTCGCCGCAGGTTCCGTTTGGGAAATTATGGGATTTTGCTAGTGCCTTGTTTCATGTTTCTTTCTCCCTTAGTCTTTCTAGAGAAATCTCTTAAGCTCCTAGTGTATCCCTAGTGTATTTCTCAACCAATGGAGACAAAAGAAGTAGAAGAAGAGGAAGGCGTTTGGTGCAGAGGACCAAGGGGGTGGTGTCGGGTCTGTTGGGGTTTAAAACATTAGTTTACTCACCTTTTGGAACTCTCCAGAGACTTCTCACTTCTCCTTCACATGAAAGAGCACAAAAAAAAAAGAAAAAGAAAAAGAAAAGAGAAGAGAAAAGGAAGAGGAAAGCTACACTGATGACTTGGGGTTTTGAAGACCCTTGAGTGTATTTTATTTCTCTTACTCTCCTTCTCTCAATTATTCTAGATTCTTCCACTTTTAGCTAACTGAAAACATTTATTATTATTATTTAAAGTAATATAAGTTATTTCATTCCCTAATTAAATTTTAAATTCGTATGATATTTGTTAATCCCCCGAGACTATTACCATTAATTTTAATCATAATAGGACAATTATTTAATTATTTAAAATAGGAATGAATGGAGTCGCTACATAAATACTGCAAAAGCTTACCAAAAAATTTATTTTAAAACTATTAAAAAATTACCGCGATCCGTGGCCTATAAAAACTCGAAACCACCGTCGGTGCCGCTGCTTGTTCTTTTTATTCTTGGATATTTAACCTATTCTTAAATATTTTAAACTGATATTTAAAAACAAATAATTGCTATTACATGAAAACCTATGTCCCGTTGGCTCACATTCGATCTAGAAAAAACTTAATCTATCACGATCAACTCTTGTGATCAAAAGAAAATTAAAATATCATCCAAACCATTCAATCAGACATGAAAAATATGATGATCATAAAATCGAGATTAGAACGTCTGCAAAACAAAGTTAGTACAGTTTAAAAACTACTCGGCCCCTGGATAAACCGTAAATAAAAAATAAAATGTCTCTGATACCAATTGTTGGAGGCAAAACTGCCAAGATCGTTGTTTTTATAAACGATTTTTGATACAAACTAATTGAATGGGCAATTGCCAAAACGGGCTCTAGATAAAACTTTTGATATCAAACGATCAAAATAAAAACCCGTGCAACCACGGTTAATTTAGAAGAATCTATTTTTTTGATCGATTCTCCAACTACGATTTTGATTCCGAGTTGAAGCTCTCGTCAGATCATCTATTGTATTCCCTTATGCGATTTTTGAATGTAGTGTGGGGTACATCCTTCAAGAACTAATACCGACAGAACCTGGTCAGCTTTAGTTTTGAAAATAAGTTATGAATTTGGTTCAGCCTACTTCCATATTTATAGGGCTACAGTAGGGACCTATGGAGTAATTGTGACGAAAACTTTTAGTGTAACCCAGATACGTATCCAGTGATTTCTACAATTAAACAAACTTTTTAGCGATATATGTAATTATGAAAACATTACAATAGTTTTTGTAATTTTTATAAAATACTAAATTATAGTTCACACCACTAAAGAACTATAATTGCACTCTAAGCCATAATCTCAAGACCGTCTTACATTGAGCTCATGTTATTAAATGCTTAACTAATCTCCTCATATTAAGATTCTTGATACCCGTCAATTAAATTTAATTACTGACAATTTAATTTAATCAACATCTTTAAATTCTTTAAACCCTTCTGCTTAACTTATTTGATAAGCGAATAATCAAATCCACCTACAGGGTCTGGTTCAGCCAAAACTTATAAGCTTCCTTAAGGGTGTATCGTCAATCCCGATCTTTCGAGACGTGGATTTTATCAATAATTAATATTCACCATATAAATAATGCTGCTATCCAATTTACCGGGACTATAGACTCGTATAAGATTGCACCCTCTAATGAATCAAAACAACGAGTATTAAATATACGCAAATCAATAATTATTTTAGAATTAAGAGCATAAACACTATTCATAATAATAATGGGGTGCAAATTAATTTATATAATTAGTATAAAATTAATTTTTCTAATGTGTCACATTCAATACACACAAAGGGTATTAGCATAGTGAGTCGAAACAATAAAGATGCTAATATCTGTTCCCCGTAACTAAGACAGGTCTACTAAAACTCTGTGCTACAGTCGTACCGATGGTATGTCCATTTCCATCCAAACTATGAACAAATACTTATATTTTACAAGAACCTAAAATCTAGTCTTCTACGTGAAAGTTATACTGTATTCACCAGATTAAATACTGTACAGAATAAAGGACATCCATTTAAAATATTAAAAAAATGATATTACATACATTGTTCATTAAAATTTTCATAAAATAAAAAATTAATTTTATTAAAATAAAATTAAATACTAAAAATATGATTTTTAGTATACAACCCAAACATGATAAGTCCAATATTCATTATTTTTTATCTCGCAAAAGTTTGATTCCAAGTATGTGACTGGCTTCTCCCAAGTCCTTCATATCGAATTGTCTATACAACCATACTTTTACCAAAGATAACACCCCCACTTCGTTTTCGATGAGTAAGATATCATCTACATAAAGTACTAGAAAGACTACCATGCTTCCGTCACATTTCTTATACACACAGGACTCATCTGGACTCTGATAAAAATCATAAGACTTTATGGCTTGATCAAACCGAGTATTCCAAGACTTCGATACCTGCTTAAGTTTATAAATAGATCTTTTAAGCTTGCACAATATGTGCTCATGTCCTTTTGCTACGAAACCATCTGGTTGTTCCATATAGATACATTCGTCAAAACTTCTATTAAGAAAAGCTTTCTTAACATCTATTTTTCATATTTCGTAATCGAAATGTGTTGCAATGGATAAGAGAATCTGGATAGACTTAAGCATGGCTACCTGCGAAAAGGTTTTCTCATAATCGATCCCTTCTTTCTGAGTGAACCATTTTGTAACAAACTTAGATTTGAAGGTTTCAACCTTTTCGTCTGCTCCTCTCTTCCTCTTGTAGATCCACTTGCATTTAATGAATTTTATCCGTTCAGGTGGTTCTACAAGTTTTCATACCTAATTAGAATACATAGATTCTATTTCTGAATTCATAACCTTTTGTCAAAGATTTGCATCTTTATCCTGAAGTGCTTTATTGTAGTTATAAGATTTGGTATCCAGTTCAGTCGGAATCCTATCAGAAGACTCTCCCAAGAACATATACCGATCAGGTCGATGAACAACTCTCCCACTACGAGAAGACACTATGTAACACCCCGGTCCAGACTCTAGTAGTAACCACCTAGATTGTAACTACTCGTGTTAGCAATTCAACCCAAACCCTAGCTTTAGCAATGGTTATTTGATAAGATCATAGGTCGCTAGAACGATGGAAACCCTAACTCAACCCAGAACCCTAATTCGATCTGAAAATCCCAGAATGACCATATACTCAAAGGTAAAGCCCTAATACTCAGAGAAGACTCTTAACATCCTAAATTAAGTAAATAACATGAAATATAAGATTAAAAATAAACAATTCTCATAATTAGGGTAAAATAACCATTTTGCCCTTAGTATAGCAAAAAATCTAAAAAAATTTAAATCTAACACATGGACACCCTAAATTAGATATTTAAATACAATTAAGTAACAAAACACAAAATAACATCAAAAAACGACCAAAATACCCTTAGTGGCAGGCCACATTGAAGTTCGTGCCCACAAATTGTGAGACCCCGACCCGTTTTATTTTAGGAGATGATTAAGTGTTGATGG
>JAULJZ010215583.1:0-18241 GCA_032270985.1 Heliamphora pulchella | reverse complement strand
ACTAGTGGATTTGCCACAAGGTAGTAAGCCTTTGGGTTACAAATGGATCTTCAAGAGGAAGATGAAAGCAGATGGATCAATAGATAAGTACAAAGTTAGGCTTGTTATCAAAGGATACAGACAAAATGAAGGCCTAGATTACTTTGATACTTATTCTCCTGTATCCAGGATAACCTCAATTCGTATAATAACCGCTACTGCGGCATTATGAAATCTAGCGATACATCAGATGGATGTAAAGACAGCTTTTTTAAATAGAGATTTAGATGAAGAAATGTACATAGAACAATCTGAGAGTTTTTCTAAGCCTAAAGAAAAAGTCTGTAGGCTAGTTAGATCTTTGTATGGTCTAAAGTAAGCTCCTAAATAATAGCATAAAAAATTTGACAATGTAGTATTGTCTAATGGGTTTTGAATCAACGAATATGAAAAATGTGTATATGTCATAGACACTGATAAAAGTTATGTCATCATGTATCTCTACGTTGATGACATGTTCGTTGTGGAAAGTAATAACAAGGTTATCTAGTCCACTAAAGATATGCTGAATTTAAAGTTTGACATGAAAGATATGGGTCTCGCTAATGTGATTCTGGGTGTCCAGATCACCAGACCATTAGACGACCTTACGTTGTCTCAAACTTATTTTGTTGATAAGATTCTGAGGAATTCAACAATTTTGACACTAAAGTCGCCAGGACCCCAGTGGACATGAGTATCCATTTATCTAAGAATGAAGAAAGTGTCTCCCAATTGGAATATTCTCAGATCATCGGGAGTCTAATGTACTTAATGAGTTGTACAAGGCCTGACATAGTCTACTCAGTGAGTAGACTGAGCCGATACACGAGTAATCCAGGACATGATCACTGGAAAGCGATAGTTAGATTGCTACGCTATTTGAGATATACTCGTGATCTGGGATTGTATTACACCAGATATCCGGCAGTATTAGAAGGGTACTATGATGCAAACTACTTATCAGACACAAAAGACTCGAAGTCTACAAGTAGATATGTATTCCTACTTGGTGGCGCAGCGGTATCTTAGAAATCTTCCAAACATACGTGTATAGCACGATTTACGATGGAATAAGAATTTATTACTTTAGATAAAGCAACTGAAGAAGCCGAATGGCTACAACAATTTTTAGAAGATGTTTCAAGATGGCCTAAACTTGTGCCAGCTATTTGTATTCATTGCGATAGTCAATCGGCAATAGGTAGAGCACAGGGTCATATGTATAATGGTAAGTCTAAACATATACGTTGTAGACATAATACCTTTAAAAAATTACTCTCAAGTGGGATTGTCACAATTGACTATGTGAAGTCAAAGGGCAATATTGCGGATCCGCTAACCAAAGGGTTAACCAGAGAATTAGTTGAACGAGCATCGATGGGAATAGGATTAAAGACTGTGAAATAAAAATGTATCATGAAGGAAAATCCAACCTAGCTGACTGGAGATCTCAAGATCTAGGTTCAATAGGACAACTTAATTGCGTATACCTAGGATAATCACCGTAGAGTTTGTGAACCTATTCCTATGATGTAGCGGTGATTTGTAAGGTTAAGTATTACCTTTTAATGACTTTTACTGATGAGCCAGGCTTGTATAAAGAAATACTATTGGATAAAAGTTACCTATGTGAGTATGAAGTGGGATTGTTTCTTTAAGAATTTGACAAGACAAAATTCTCGAAAAAATATTTGCAGAACTAGGAAGAGCGTTTCATAGCCAAAACGAACACAACTATGAGAACGAAAATTTCGTTATGGAAGTCATTGTGTGAAGCCTATTGTCTCGGTTTACTGCTAAGGTGACACAGTTCAAGGCGGTACCACCCACTTGTTTGCTGGTAAATATATAATTATTAATAATCTTTTTTGTTTTTATTGATTTTCTTTCACGTTTTCATTAAAAAAAGTTTTTAGATCTAGAATTATTCATAAAGTATAGTCAATTTTTTTTTATTAAAGTTGACTATATTTTAATCAAAACTTAATATAATACATTTTTAGTATCTCTAACATTATTGTAAACTAAAATCCTAAATCAATTAAAAGTTGTAAGTTAAATACCCACTTTGTACAAAGTTTCATGCTATTGAAAACGTATTATTTTAAGACATATTTCTAAAGATGAAGAGTTAATACCATAATTGACCATTTGTCTTTTTTATTCTTGCAATTTTAAAGACTATTTAGGGATAATTTTGACAATTATTTTTTATTTTTGTACTTTCTAAATTTTAAAAGACAAATAATTATAGATCAAAAAAGATAAAAGTAACAGTGTACTCATTATGATAAGGCAATATTAAATATATTAATTATATTCTACCATGTGAATTCTTTTATATAATTTTTATTTAGACATTTTGCTTTATTAATTTGCTAACAGAGAATGTGTTTCTATTTATATCAGCAATCTCAGGAGAGGTTTGTGTAATTTATCCTAAATATTAATATAATTTGTACATCTATTTATATATTATTTTTATAAGTATTAATATCAATACAATCATCAATGACAATGAAAACATTTTTGCGGTGAGAAAGTCTACATCAACATTTTCAAAAGTTCTTTATCAAATATTAAAAGCAAAGAACAATCAATCATAATAGAGGCAAATATTACTGACGCTGCGAGTACTTCATCTTTAACAAATATTGTTTTAAATTAACTTCAACTATCAAATCAACTGAAATTATTTATGTTTTGATAAATATAAATACGATACGTATAATATTTTTTGTCCTAATGTTTATATGCATCTTTTTGTGTTTTGTAATAACTGTTAAAAATATTATAAAACAACGAATATCCATTAGTTTTGAATTTGATATTCTTATATTATATGTAAAATTTTTATGCACTATATCAAATAAAGTGTGATTGATAATATCATTTGTAGATTGACCCACATAAATTACTCCATAAAGAAAGAAAAAAATCATCTTTCACTGTAAACTTTATTTTCTTTATTGTTTAAGTTTCTCATTTTAACTAACAAATTTATTCATTTTGCAAGTTTACTATCCTTTAAATAATAATATCGTACATATATATGTTCAAAATCAAATCAAAAGTAAAATGTATTTTAATTTTGATTATCTTTGATTTATTGTTTTAATATTAGTAACATTCTCATTAAATAAAACATACAATTCCAGTTTTTTATAGTTTTTACATTATATATTTTAAATACTTAAAGTTTATTTTTCTGTAATTTTTGGGTGCCACTTTATTTCATAAATATTTTCACTAAGTATTTATAGATTAATGGATAAATAATTTCAATTTATTTGTTCATAAAAATCTTTATTTAAAATTTTAAAAATTTATGAAAATACGTGTAAAGTAGAATTATGCCTATATATATATATATATATATATATATATGATAGTTTATATATCTAATAATTTTTATGAACTAATAAGTATATAAAGTACTTGTTTTTGTAAAATAAATATTCTAAACTTTCATGTCAATACTTCTTAAGAAAGAAAAGAAATTTCAACTTCTACTAACTTTAATATTCTACAGATTTTAGTTCTCATACTTTGATCGTGTTAATTATTTTGAATGGTTTCTTAATTTTTATTTTTTTTCTCAATCCAATTGAATGAGTTTGTATTGCATTAGTCACTTTTGATCATTTGGTACTTCTTTTGACTTTTATATCACGTTTTAATTTGTACGGTTCCAATCACAACTTTATTAGAGAATTGTTATATTTTTTTATTCATTTTTATTTATCATAAATCTTAAGTACAATTACAATTTATTAAACTTCTAAATTAACGATACATTCATATCAGGCATTAGGTGGCGGGACTTGCATGCCGCCTTTTTACTAGTATAATTAATAGGCCACTAGTATTGGCTTATTTTAAACTTGTAACGATCACTAATAATTATATAAATAATTATTATTTTAAAATTTTAATTAAATAATAATATTATCTAATATTTATTTTTATTCAAAAACTTCTCCAACAATATTGTGTTATTGGAAGCGTTTTTACTATATATTATTAAATAAAAATACAATGTAAGTAATGACACACTGTGATTCCTCAAAAGTTGTATAGCATTCAGCATCTTCTAGTGACTTCAATATTACTAAGATTCGGAAGTGTTGGAGGCATCTTGCTCTTAACTCTGTCCTTGTTTGGAATAATTGATTATTTGTTTATTTTACTTGGTTTATTTTTGTTTTTAGTAATTTTTTATTATTTAGTTAATTTATAATAATTTTTGACTCCTCTTATTGAAATAAGTTGAAAAAGTAATTTTTTTTATCAAAATATAAAAAAATTCAAAAAAGACAAAAATAAGTCAATAAGCCAAATTTTATATTACTTATTTTCGTCTTTAGTAAAAATTTTTTTTATATTTCGATCAAATCTTTTTACTTTTTCAGTTCATCTCATTGAGACGTTTTGGAAAAAAAAATTTAATTAAAAGATGAAAAAGTTTTTCAAAAAAACAAAAATAATCAAAAAATAAGAAAATTAGCCCAAACAGGGCCCTAGGACTAGAAGCTTACTTTGGATCTTCCTTTGCCCAATATAAAACATTCATCCAATTGGAGGGCTCCAAGGACAAACGAAGTACACGAAAAGAGCGAGGTTTTAAAATCAAGAGTTGAGCTTTTTCTAATCCTTAATTGGGCCGTTGTGATTACCTATTTTATCGTTATAAATACAAAGATTATTTATGTAAAAAAATTAAATTAATTAATTATTGGTAAGTAATTGAACAAATTACATTCATCTTGAGAAAAAATAAATAATAAATAAATAAATTTATCATTCATTAAGAATAATAGAATAAATGATTTAAATTGTTGAAGCAAGCCTAAAATGGGATTGGAGAGAAGAAATTCTCAAAAACCAAGAATTCAATGCCTACAAAAGATAAAGTAGTCTCATGGGTTGGTGACCATTTTAACCACTCCTATCTCTAGTAATCATATTACCATATCCCATAAGAACCTTAATATTTAATATTCTAGCTATGGTAGTACCTGCATATATATTAACAAGTCCTATCATACTCAAAAACACCTAACAATGATATAATAATACCATCTATACTTTAAATAATCATAAAATTAGTTAACAAGAAATAATTAATCCTAAACTAGCTTAACGAATACAAAAAAACCAAAATTATTAAATATTCTATCGCCTGACATTGTTTATGTGGTGATGTCGATAAATAAGAAAGTTTGTTGCACACTAAGTAAATCAAAGGGTTTTAAGCTCACAAAAATTAATTTTGTGGCGCAAAATAAAACCAGACAAATTTGCTTGGTACAGAAATGTAATTGGATCTTTGGCAACTAATTTTCTAATGTCATCAGAAATTGCATTGTTAGCGATATGAATTGTCAGGTTTCATGGGAATGATCCATCGTCTTTGCATTTTATTGTAGTGCCTAACTAATATAATTAAACCAATATTGTCTCGGTCAAAATATTTTTAATTACATAATTATTAGGTGAACGCACCATATAAACAAATGATATTCCAAAGTACTCCGAAATTATCTAATTATTACCCCAATTAAAAGATATATGCACTCTTAGTTTTACATAGTCACTCAACATATATATATATATATATATATATATATATAGAGAGAGAGAGAGAGAGAGAGAGAGAGAGAGAGAGAGAGAAAAAAGAAGAAGAAGGGAGCTAACAGGTGTGAATAGATTAATGATGGGGTATGACATTGAGTTTGAGGCCATGGCCATGCATGTGGCTTTAGGACCAGAGTGAGGTTAGCAAGCTTTGGTTGGTAAAAATGGGTGAAGGTGGTTGAAGAAAGGCCAAAGAACAAGAATATCTGCTGTGAGGTGTAACTGGGGCTCAACCCTAGCTTGTACCAGAAACCATTTGCCCCTTGTCTTCTTCAAAACTAACCCACCTACTTAGTGGTTTTCTAGTAATAATCTCAAAACCCTAATAGCATTTCAGTCACTTACTTTTCTGTACTTCTGATATATACTGTGGGCACTTTGGTAAAATCACCCCACCAGGAAAAATCCTAAATCTAAATGGACCATCTTTGTCAAAATGGTAGCTGTAATAATTAAGAAATTAAACTAAAGGAAGACTAGCAATGTCTGCTTCTTCCTGAAGGATGATAAGGCTCAAGACACAAGTAGGGGGCACCCCCATTATAATATGTGAAGAACTTGGTGCTTCCGTACTTACTGTTCCAGTAGCCCTTCGTCTTCTTTTACTTTTTTCTTCCAGAAAACCAGAACTTGTTTGGCTTTTAATTTTCTCTGAGAATCGATCTGTAGATGGAGGAAAACCTCCCTCCAGGGTTCAGGTTTCATCCGACCGACGAAGAACTCATAACTTGCTATCTAACTCACAAGGTCTCTGATTTTAGTTTCACGTCCAGGGCTATTGCAGATGTTGATCTCAACAAGTGTGAGCCTTGGGACCTCCCAGGTAACCCTAGATTTTTTTATTATTTTTTTTCTTTTGTTGAATTCCATTTCATGCATCAAGTTTCTATCATATGTTTGTGTATATATCTGTATAGATATATATACACACACACATATACACCTTTGTGGTTTTAAATGTGAGATCCTTTAAACTTTGAGTCATTTGCGCCACGTTTACTAACGGTTATGTTTATTGGTTTTTGTTTTTGTTTTCAAATTTTTTTGTAAACTATAAACAAAAATATTTTTAATAATTATTTTTGTTTTTTAAAAAATATATACAGTATTCAAAATTTATTAAATTTTTGTAAACAAAAAAAAAGTGTTTTTATTTGTTTTGTAAGTAAGTTTTTATTCTATTTTTTTTTCTACCACCTCTAACTTCTATTTTCGGCCACCCGTTTTGACCATTCCTTCCGACCATTATATGTTGCAACTGCATCTGATTACAATTTTCGACCACCATATACGGCCAGTAACTCTTACCACCATCTTTCTATTTTTTGCTATTATTAACAGCTATCATTGGTCACACCACCACTTTTTAAATATTTATGTGCTAAATATATTTTTATTTTATTTTATTATAAAAATAAATAAAATCATATTTTTTGTTTATTGTAAATAAAAAATAAAAAATTATAAACGTTGCTAAATGGGACCTTAGTAATTTTGTTTTAACCTGATGTTCTTTCATAAAAAACAAGATTCTCTGTTTTCCTTTTCTTTATCTTCTTTGATTTCGTTGCCGGAGGAGTTTTAAATTGTTGTATTAATATTGATATTCGGATAATGTATGTATCAATTGATATTAGACAATTTCGTCAATAGGCTCAGTACATTCCAAAATTATAAGCGGATACTTTCGAATTTCAAGAAAACTTGAAATCAAGATGGTGTCTTTTCCCATTTTTCAATTGGGCGGTTGGGCCTGACAGATTTATTGTCTTTAAAATTACTAGTCAACCAAAAACAAACATGCTTGCATGAGCAGACATTCTCCTGAAATTTCCTACACTTCAATTTTTACCATTTTTTTAAAAAATATTTTTAAAAAAATAAAAGTCCTTCCAGAATTTGTTGAAGTCATTTTAACTTTCTTCTCTCTAAACATTGTTAGAAATGGAGTCTGTAAAGGCTATTAGGCACGTCTAATAATTATTATTTTTGAAGCTTCTAATATTCTAGCATATATAGCATCATTTTAAATATCGACTTTACATATTATATTGATTGATACGTATTAAAATTTTAGACTTTTCATACTGATATTTTCTAATATATTGATAAATATTGTTTGATACCAACGGAAACTTAAAAGTATCACCAATATCGATACAATAGCATATATAATATCAATCCTTGCAAATAGGAGAAGGCTATGGTGAGATTTCAGTAAAATTTGGGAACCCTAGGTTTGATCTCGAATTTACATGTGTCGTGTAGCCAAAGCATCTATGGGAGAGAAGGAATGGTACTTTTTTAGCCTGAAAGACCGGAAATATCCAACCGGCCTGAGAACCAACCGAGCAACAGAAGCCGGGTACTGGAAAACAACAGGCAAGGATAAGGAGATCTTCCGCGGCGGTACCTTGGTTGGAATGAAGAAAACCTTGGTGTTTTACAGAGGCAGAGCTCCCAAAGGTGAAAAAACCAACTGGGTTATGCATGAATACAGGCTAGAAACCAAGCTTTCTTTCAAACCCACAAAGGTATGCATACATGTAATTTCACACTTCTTTTAAGTTATGAAGCATTAGTATTATTTGGTACTTAAAAAGACATACCTTCTTCTAGGCTCCCAGCATTTCGGTGCCAAACCCCGTTAACAAACAAATAGGTGGTCATTTGGAAATGTCAAACAAAAGTTTTTCCCTAGCATCTCAACTATTTTTACTTTTTAATTATTCCGTAATCACCTACACAAATACTTAATTTTTTTCCTTACTCCAGTGATACATATTATATACTTAATCGTACCCTACCAAATTCTACTTATATTTATACAAAAACGAACTTAGCTTCATAGAATATTTTTTTTATAATTAGTATATATGATTTTAGAATTATGATTTGATTTGTAAGTTCTTTAATGCAACAACATTTAATTCTGATTTGCACTCTACTTTTGGTATTAAAATATATTTTGTAGCTAGGTTGGATTCATAATCTTGTAAATCACTTACTATTTCTTGTATTTGATTCACTATTTGTCATCTATCATACATTACTCACAAACAATTTTGAAAAAACTATGAATGTACTTAGATATACTCGTTACCCAATTTAAAAAAAGTTTTATCATATCGACATTCTCTTATCGTTCGAGTGCTTTATGCTGTTCTTAAATCATATGCTCCACTAGGGAATCCTTATTGATTCTTCAATTAATGTGGTGGTATTCCAGGAAGAATGGGTAGTCTGCAGGGTCTTCCAAAAGAGCTCGTCAGTAGTGAAGAAACCTCAAGAGACACCCTCCTCTCAGCCGTCTCTCTACTCTCCCGGCAACACAAACATGATGCCAACTGAGTTCGGGGACGTTGAGCTGCCGAATCTGAATAGCATCGCGAACTCATCGAGCGCCATAAGTACCTTTTCGCTGCAGAATTACCACAGCGAAAACGGGGACGTTGAGCTGCCGAATCTGAATAGCATCGCGAACTCATCGAGCGCCGTAAGTACCTTTTCGCTGCAGAATTACCGCAGCGAAAACGGTGCCAACCTCAACATGAATATGAACTGGCCATGGCCTTCCGAGCCGGTGGGCTCAAATCTCTCGGTGAATGCCTTGATTCTTAGGGCATTACAGCTAAGAAATTACCAGCAGCAAAGAAAATTAACAACAAATAATGTTGATTTCTCGTTTGTGCCACAAGGAATTTCCCAGTTTGGAACTCATGATCATTTTGGTGGTTCAAATTTGCAAGCTTCTTCTTCTTCCCCTATGGTTTTGGATTCTGTTCAGCCACAGTCTCAAGAGCAACCATTTAATTTGGACTCCATTTGGTGATCATCAAACTTTGCCTGAAGAAAACTCAGAACTAACAGAATTATAACCTCATTTTTCTTCATTAATTTTCTGCAATTTGTGTTTCATTTTGGGTTCAAAAGAAATTAGAAACATGGGTCAGTGTTGGCATATTGGAACCTCTTGGATTATAAGCCCCTTGGTGATGGAGCAAAGCTCATACCAGTGTTATCAGTTCAAATGCTATAATAAAATTCCCACTCTATCCTTTGTGATAGATTTTAGCCTACGTTTGATCTAAAAAGCATAATGGCCTTTTTTTGGAGTTTTTTTTTTTTTGTCTTTTTTTGTTTTTTTTTTTAAAAAAAATTAATTTGTTTTTTATTTTTTCGATTAATGAGGAGAGAAATGTAAAAAGTATATCCGTTTAGGATAAAGTTGAAAAAAACTCATAAAGATGAAAAAGCTACAAAAAGCTTGTTAAGTTGATTTTTTCGTCTTATTTGAACCTTTTTTATTTTTTGGACAAATTTTTTATTTTTTTAATCCCTCGTGATGAGAAAAATTTAAAAAGTACACTCATTTAAACTAATTAATGCTGAAAAAAACTTATTAAAAATAAAAAAATTGTATAAAAAAATTAAACCAAACGCACGCTTAATCTCCATCCTTCTTTTACAAATGAATTGTAAATGTTCTCTCATTAATATGCTCTATTTGTGGATAGTATATGCATTTGCCCATGCACCCATTTGTATACATACAACGGAGCTAGAACTTCAGCATTGGATCCCCAATTTGACGTGAGGGCAACTAAATGAAAAACAAACATGCAATTTAAGATATATAACACATATTTTAAAATTTAAAAATTTATATGAACTAAAAAATATTTGAAGCGTCAGGTGTAATATTTCATCTCATATTGGTTGGAGATAAAAATTAAGTTTGATATATAAAGAAATTTGTAGGCTACTACTAATAACTTGTAGTTAAGGATTTGAGCCACGTTATTAGGTTTTTTATTCAAATTATTAAATCAGTGATCCACTTGAATTGTTACACATGGTATAAGAGTCAATCATGATCCCGTGCAGGCTCTGTGGCGGTGTGAATAGAGAAGTAAAGGCTCCAAAGAGAGATAGAAGGCCCCGAGATTATATACCTTGTGCACGCTTATAGATTGCTCTGTATCTGCTAATGGGTTGCTATCCACATCCCAACCAGAAAAAAAACTTGGACCACGTGATGAGGGCATCGTATATTTAAGTGAGAGATATTGTGATACCCTATCCCACATCGGTGTAGGATAAAAATTAAGTCTGATATATAAAAAATTTATGAATTAGTACTAATAACTTGAACATAAATATTTTGGGTCGCATTGTTAACCTCTTTAAATTAATCCTTTTCTTCACTTCTCCCTCAACCTTCATTCCTTAAATGCCTATATATATTTATAATATATGCTCCAAAATTCTTCTTAAATATGCCAGTACAAAGGGCTTGTATTATATATATAAATTGATGTTTATCCAAGTAATTATAGGTTGTGTTCTTAATTTGCACTACTCAATTATTTTCAAATTTTCAGCCGAACACAAAAATGATCTATATTTTCTTTTAATATATACATATGAATAAGGGTACTGTTTGAATTTTTAAAACAGAAAGTAATGGTGTATTATGTAGTTTATCCGTTTGCTTTGCATCCAAACAGGGCTTATTACTTGTTTAACATTTGCTAAAAAGAACAACCAAATGGCTCAATGGCACAGCTCCTTCTAAAAAGTTATTAATTTGGTACCACACCGAACAAGCAATCTGATCGATTTACGTGGAGCTCCTTCATGGGTATCTTCTATGTGTCCGTCCCCTCTGCTTGAATCGCTAATCATTAATATCGTATTTTTATCATCCGTTCAACATTTTATGCTGAACAAGTGATGGATAAATTCAAAAACATCACCATATATTATTGTAAGTGGATAAAATTCTACAGTACTCAGTTAGGGACTTTCAACTCACTTTATAAGGTGTACTACACTTTCAATCCATTTTCTTAAGATGAAAAATAAAACCGTGTGTGTCCAAGTGGCAAAAATCGAACAATATCTTGGTGCAGGCTCCGGCAGAGGGATGATTCTTTCAATTGGTGCCGTATGTGGGAATCGTTGTTCGGTCACTACGTGGACCCACACGCTGGGGGGTAATGTAAGGAGATAGAATCCCATATTATCCGGCTAGGGACTCTCAACTCACCTTATAAGGTGTGCTACATTCTCAACCCACTAAGAGACATTTTTCTAAGAACAAGAATAAAATTGTGTGTGTCCAAGTGGCGAAAATCAGACAATATCTTGGTGCAGGCTCCGACAGAGAGGTGATCCCTTCAATTATTATATAAGTCACATATCATTGTGTTTACGCTTATACGCAACTTGATTGCTGGAATATGTTATGTTTGAATGTCGAATTTATGGAGGAAAAAAAAAGGATAGTGGAATTATGATTTTTCATTTTCTATGAGTATCCAAACCATAACAAAAAAATGAATTCTACAACAAATACAATTTCAACTTCTTTCATTTTTCTATAATTACTCGTTTCTATTCGTGTTCATAACCCAACAAAAGAAAAAGGGAAATTGACTTTTTTTCACTTTATATGCTTTTCATATTTCATCTCTTTAATTTTTTTTCTCGATAAATTTAAAATCCAAAGATAAGTTAAGTATGAAATTTAAATGAATTGGCTCCTTTAAGTCAAACAATTTGGGTCATTTGGTTTGACCTTTTTGATTTTAAACCAAACAGACATTATTTGTTTTTGCTGAACCCAAACAAGTATTGAGTCCCAATCCAAAGATGGGCTTGGGCTTCTCCAATACTCTCAACTGCATTAGCTATCTGGGCCTCAAATAGTGGGATAGTAAGGTTTGGTTTAGTTTACGACTTAAATTAAGGATTAAATTTTTTGGCTTAAATTTAAAAAATTATCATTTTCTCGTTTGTCAACATCAGTTTCTTTTACCTTTTTACTTATTGAATTTTAGATTTTTTTTAACTATTTGCTTATTAGCCTAAAATATTTTTATGTATTTTTAAAAATATCATAACTTTTATTATACACATTCGTTTTTTAGAAAAATTATATTTTTAAAACCTATTTGTCGAGATTTATTAAACAAGATCTATATATTGAATACAAAATCATGTGAAAATAAACAAAAAAATTATAACTTCTTTTTTACTCGGTGTATTTTTTGGCTTATTATCTTATTGACTTTTAGCTTAAAGTGAACTTTGTATAGTTTTTTAAGGGAAAATCGAATAAACAATTATGTTGGAGATGCAAAATTTATGAAATAATCAAAAGACAAAGAACCGGAAGAAAATGATAGTTGGATGAAAGAGAATGTTAGTTAATATTGAAAAATTTGACAGTATGATAACTTATAATCAGAAATCAACGAATCAAACTTGAATAAGAGCATGACTATCTCTCTTAATTATAACCCTCTAACGGTGCTATTATGATCGAAACGGAACTTTTAAAAGATATCATCAGATCATGAGATCTTATTCAAACATTTCGAATATTATACGAATATCTAGAATTAATGTTCTATTCCAATTTGACCAAGTCAACCCGTAGATACCTAATGAATACCCGACCCACTTGGGTCGAGTGACTTTTAGTCACTCGAGTAACTCGAATAGGTGAGCCTAGGGTTTCCCATTATCAGACAGATTCATTTTCTTAACCATCAAACCACGTGTATCTTATTTTTTCATGGGCAAATTTAGTAATTTTCATTGTTTCTGGGATATTCTTTTGATTCTCTATGGAATCATAGAGTCTGTGCTATATTACTTTGGCCATGTAATCAGTGCTTAAAGTCTGTGCTATATTACTCTGACCGTATAATCAGTGCTTATTAGATCTATCAAACAAGATCTATATATTTAATACAAAATCATATGAAAATAAATTTAAAAAATGGGCAAATTACATTTACACATTCTGTATTTAAGGGTAATAACACTGACACCTCTATTCTCTGAAATATCACTGCCCTGTCCTACATTTTTATTTTTGTAATACTTAGACCCAAAAGCTAACTTCCGTTAATAGAAACACTGTTTCAACAGTGTTTTTAGTTTTTTTTATTTTTTTGTTTAATTACAAAATCTTATTTAAAAATTTCTAATTAAAAAATAAAAAATTTCTAAATACAAAATAAGTAACATAAAATTTAATTTATTAATTTATTTTTATTTTTAAGTTTTTATTTTGATAAAAAAATTAATTTTATGTTACTAATTAATTTTCTAATTAATTTTTTTATCAAGATAAAAAACTTAAAAATAAAAATAAATTAAAAAATTAAATTTTATGTTACTTATTTTTGTATTTAAAAATTTTTTATTTTTTAATTATAAATTTTTAAACAAGATTTTGTAATTAAACAAAAAAAACTAAATGTTGCAGAACTTTTAATTTTTACTTATTGTGTCTGGCACCATCCATTTCAAATCCAGAGGTGAGCTAAATTACTTTTTTGAACTTCAAATCAAACAATCACAAGAAGGTATCTTCATAAATTAGTCTAAATACACAAAAGATTTGTTGAATCAATTTGATATGCAAAGTGCAAAACTAATGAGAACTCTAATGTGCCTTTCAACAAAACTTGACAAGGATGAAAATGGTAAAACAGTAAAGAAAATTAGATATAGAGGTATGATTAGTTCCTTATTGTATTTAACTGCTAGTAGACCTGATATTATGTTTAGTGTAAGCGTGTGCTAGATTTCAAGCTAATCTTAAAGAATCACATGTGACTGTTGTTAAGGGCATCTTTAGATACCTTTTGGTTACACAGAACCTATGATTATTTAATCTTAGAGAAATAACATTTGAGTTATTTTGCTATTCTGATGCAGACTTTGCTCAGTGAAAAATTGATAGAAAGAGAACAAGTGAAACATGTCAATTCCTAGGACACTCTCATATCATGGTTTAGTAAGAAACATAACTCAACAGCCTTATCTATAGCTGAGACTGAGTACATTGTAGCTAGTAGTTATTGTGCACAGGTTCTTTGGATGAAACAACAACTAAAAGGCTATAGTGTATGTTTAGATCATATTCACATTAAATGCAATAGCACTAATGCCATTAACTTATCCAAGTACTCTATACAACACTCTAAAACAAAATTTATTGAGATTAGACATCATTTCATTAGAGATTATGTTCGAAAGGAAAACATAGAATTTAAATTTGTAGGCATATACCACCAACTTACTGATATATTCACTAAACTTTTAAATTAAGAAAGACTATGTTATATTCGAAGAGAACTTGGTATGCTATGTGCTCCAAATTTATGCTTAAATGCCATACTAACCATGCATATTCAATTCTTTTCATGTTTTTTTTGATGCACTAAAAAGTGCCGACGCATGTGTAAAAGTGTTGACACAAATGCTATATAGTATCGACATATTTTGAGAAAAGTGTCGACCCTAGCTATATAGTGTTAACACGATTCGAATTCTTACTCTCGATAAAATTTGTGTCGACTCGCCTATAAAGAGTGTCGACTCAATAAACCTAAAGTGTCGACACCATGTTAAAAAGTGTCGACACAATTTTTGTTTTGAACACCTCCATGCCCCGTGAAAAGTGTCAACTCCAATGAGTTTTGTGTCGACACATTTCATAGAGTTTATAAATAGGCGATTTTTCCTCCTTCACGCTCAAACTCTTCAGTTTCTATTAAGATCGTTCGCATCCCTCTCTCCTTCTTCGAGCCCTCTATTCTTCCCTCAACCCTAGAGTCGACTCAACTTCTCTCCCTTTCTTTCTCTCTCAATCTCACCGTCGATGCCACCAAGGACAGTGGGAAAAGGAAGTAAACGATCCGCCGGTGAACCGTCGAGCCCTAGGGCTGGAAAGAAGAAGAAATCGAAGACGATGACGACAAATATGCCATTAGTGGACATGGGAATGGCCTCTTTGCTCAAATTTTAGTTCTCCAAGTATAATAATTTGTACTTCGCCTCTTTCACTACTCGTAAGGTAATCCCTGGACACTCCATTGATTTTCAAATTTTCAATTCCATAGAAATAAATTTCTCTAAGAGGTTCATTGACCTCGGTTGGATAAACTTGCTTCAAATATGAGACCACCACTATCCCACACTCGTGGAACTTTTTTATGTACACTTCAAAATCACTGACCTCTCTGACAATACCATCACCATTTGGGTGAACGGTATTGGCATTCATTTGACTTCTAAGATCCTCAATGAGATTTTTGGTCTTCTTGAGGGTCGATTCTTTGTTTTTTGCAAATCGAAGAAGAAAACCATTGAAGGTTTTTCTTTTCATGACGCAGTGAAACAGATATTTGCTATTAATGCTGTTGATCCTTCCAAGCCCCTTGAGGCTAGTTCCCTTAAACCCGAGATGAGGATCTTCATCATTTTGTCAACCATATCTTTTTGTCTCAATCTTGAAAATTATGAGATGTGTCCTTTATGCATGTCTTCATAATGTGGTGTATTCTTGAGGGTAAAAGACTTGATCTCGGCTATCTTTTCATCTCAGACATGCTACAGTCTCATTCTAAGTCCAACTCATCTCTTTCTCATGCCATGTTTCTAACTAAAGTTTTTAGATACTTTGGTGTTGATCTCACCTCTGAAAAAGGCATTCCTTTTTTCTAAACAAGACCTGTATGGAAAATCTACCTTGAAACATATGCAAATTTCTAAGGTTAATAGTGTGTGAACCACTTGTCATGGTAGTCTTTCCTTTCCCTCTCCTGCTCATGTGAGGACCACTTGTCGTGGTAGTCTTGCCTCTCTCTCTCTCCTGCGCAACCATCATTTAGTAGGACTCTTCTCCCTCCCTCTGGTCATTCCACCTCCTCCATACCCTTCGATCCATCATCCGCTATTCCCTTTCACATTAGAACAAATATTCCAGGTCCCTCTTCTTTTGTTCCTCCTCCTCTCCCCTGCTGTTGGTTCTTCCTCTGCTCCCCCTGATGCTCCTTCCTCACAGCAGCATGCTGAGCTTGTCACCCTTGTTAAGGGTTTCACTTCTTGTGAGACCCTGACCCGCTTTCTTTTCGGCGTTTTCGGACGCACGTTACGTGTTTTCTTTCGAGCATATTTTTACTGCTTTCGATACATGATCGGGCTAAGATATACATGCGGGGAAGGTTCCCGGGGCCGTGGGACGTTGTGGTGAGAATCTCGAAAATTTTCAAAAAAAAATATTTTAGAGACCTATAAATATCTGGAGTTAGATATTTTCAAAAAGATATTTTTCAAAACATAACTCCTAACTTTTCTGTTTTTTTCTCTACCTTCTCTCTAACTTCTCGGGGGCCCGGGGCTCAATTTTCAACGATCCAACATCGTATCCTTACTTTTGGCGTCGTGGGCTACACAACCATCCGGTCAGAACTTGATTTCGGCGAAGCTCGATTTTGTACGTGGTTCGAGGCGTCGAGTTTTGAACTCACTGAGGTAAGATTCTATACATGTATGTGTTATAAGGGTGCTATGGGTAATCGGGTGTCTTTTTACTAGTCGAATTGTTGTAAATCTAATTTTCTGTAAAGTTAGGTTTTTGGGTTAAAAATTAGGTTTTTTGTCGATTTCTGTGGATGGAATCGGGTGTCGGGGGTTTCTTTTGAGATCTTGGTACTAGGCCTAGGCGTGTGGATGTTCATAGGTGTTGTTTTAGAGTTTGAAAGCTTCGATTCGAGGTTTGAAGGGCTGAACCCGTAGCTTAAAAATGGTTTCTGGGTGAGTTCAGTCGACCGAACCTATGGGTTCAGTTGACTGGATCATCGTTTTGGGGTTCGATCGACCGAACCTATGGGTTCAATCGACTGAACCGTGCGTTGAGGCGTTTTTGATTTTTCAGTGTGGTCTTTGGTCGACTGGGGGCTTGGTTCGATCGACTGAAGTGCTGGGGTGTGTTTTGGCGGTTCCGTGGTTGGGTTTTGATTTTCGATTGGCGTCCTATGGTATTCAATTGATTTATTTATGAGAATTGATCGATTCAAATACCTATGGATTCTTTTTGGGGTTTGGTTAATGGCGTTGTGGTTTCGGGGGTTGTGTGGTGGCCCGGGGTGTTTATGTGATGCCGTCCTCGGGTGTGACGTGCATGGTTGGTTTCGGGTTTGTGGCACGATTGTGTGAGTGCTAGTTATGTGCGCGACGTGTGGGTTCGTGATTTGGTTTAAGATGGGGTTCTGGTGAGAATCGTTCTGTGGAAGGTTCTGGTGTTGATCTCCAAATTAGGTGTTGGTTGTCCCTGTGTGTGGACAGGTTCCGATTTGTGGATGGGTTGTTCGGTTATAGAATGACGGGTGTGTGGAATGTGATGTCTTGTCGGGTTATATGGTTATGTACATTTATAACTGTTTATACGTGTATGGATTACATGACATGATATCTTATGTGTATCGTGGTTGCATGCTGTAGAACTCAGAGTTTTATTAGGCATGGATATGATGGATCTGTGGGACACATGCATGTGGTGTATGTGGTATGTTATATGCATTTAAATTCTGATTAGGTTATGCATAGGAATGTTCAGTGTTATTTTGTAATTTCAGTTTTATCCTGTTATATGCGGTGTTATCCCGTGGTACGCGGTCTTACCCCGTGGCATGCGATTTTATCCTGTGGTATAATCCGTAGTCGACGGTTTCATCCCATGGCTTACGGTAAAGTATGCGATTTTATCCCGTGGTTT